>RJWM01002013.1:0-138609 GCA_004363535.1 Dasyprocta punctata | reverse complement strand
CATTGGTTAGTATTTTAAAGATCTCTTGCATCCATTGGAGGAATTGTCTTTGGGAGGGTCTAAAGCCGGATGGTGGTGGTCGTTCCCTAATATGGATAACAAAGGTTACAGAAAGGCACGTTTTACACATTTTTTTCTCTTTGCATGGAGCAGGGTGAGTGTTTATCTTTTGACCCCGCTTTTCGGTCAGCAACCTAAAAGTTGTAACTGTTTGTTTCTTAGATTACTGGGGGAAGGGGGATTTTACAGAAAAACAGAAACTTTAGCGAATCAAGGGGGGGCAATGGTTAAGAAGGGTTTCTAGTCTAAGACGGCGCATACAAAACAGCAAAATGGCGCTTTGGTCAAATCACAGGCTACAGGTTATAACATTTACGAAGTGAGGACCTGGCCCTGCTTATTTAACTTCTCAAGTTGACACAGTGAATCAACCATTACAAGAGTTTACGATTTATATGAAGTATTTTTTGGTACTAGGACTCGAACTCACAGCCTTGCACTTGCCAAGTAGGCACTTGTGCTGCTAAGCTAAACCCCCAGCCCCTATATGAAGACTTTTAATAAGATGTTGCTTCTTTATTAATACTTTCCAGTTTTTTATGTAGAGTGCAAACATTTACTCCTTCTGTTATTTACTTTAAGTGGCTTGGACACTACCTTATGCTTTGTTGAAAGAATTACTTTTGGTTATAACAGCAGCAACAGATTCAATCATACACTTCTGTACAAGACTTTTTGCAATTACACTTTCTCCCTTTGTCTCTGCTTTATGTAGACTACTATTATTCATTATTTGTGATTGTTTTGAAATAAGGTAAATGAAGTGGAGGGAGGATAATAGAGTGGTTGGATTAGGAATGTAAGACACTACGGAGGAGATAGTGACAAGTGGGGATAGTAACAGATGAGAAGAAAAGTTTGATGTGGAATCTGATTCTATTGGAGTACTTTTGTTTGAGTAGAAGGGTTTTTATTGCAAGTTTTAAGAGGGCATTTGTAGGGGCGATTTTGATATATGGGAGGAAAGAAGTTTGCTTTGTGATTGACAGAAGCTACGTGGTTGTCAGTACCTGCTGATAGAGAATCCAAAAGCCTAGTTAAAATATGAGAGACCCAAAGACTTAGGATGGGGAGGGTTGAGGGTTAATACTAGAGAAGAAAGTAGTGACTTTGGGGGAGCTAAGTAAGGGTAATTAAAAACTTGGTAGGAGGAGTTTATGTATTTAGAAAGGTAATAAAGAAACATGGTAGCAGTGTTGGTTTGGGGGTTTAAGGTGAAGAAGCCAGAGGACTGAGATAAAGAAGAGAGCCTAGACACCTATTAAATCCGAGCCAACAGAAGAAAAAATATGCAAAAATACAAATCTAATGAACATAAAAAGCCATAAAAGAACATCACATTACCTCATACTATTAATTAAATCAAGAAACAAAAACTGACCCTATAATGTATCCAACGGGGACACAGATAAATATTCCAATAGAGCAGTGTATGTGGTTCACATGTAGCTCCTTTGCCAGAGTCTGAGTGTTCATACCCCAATAAAGCTTCTGAATCTTCCACTCCAACACTGAAGTTAACTTACACTTAGGTCTTCTTACTGCCAGGTTGCAGGGATTCTTATAGGGTCTGATCTAGACCAATTTTTTTAGTTAGGAACTCTTGCTGTCCCTCTTTTTGGGTGTGATGGTGGAATTGGCAGACCAATTTATTAGTGCAAAATTGTCCACTGATTCAGGAGGATTCCTATGCAAGCAAATCTGTTACAGTAATAACAAACTAATCAGTTACAATGTTATCTATCTGGGCAAGTTGAAAATATATCATGAGACCCTCTTTTGATCTCCCTTTTGCCAAGCATTTACTGTGGAAAGCCACTTTGGGAGCAGTATCCTGTGTTTTCCTTGCAGGGTCCAACTGCCACTGAATTTTCCAGATCATTCTTTCTCAACGGATCTTTGTTCATCTTCTATGATGTGGGTCCTCCTTTACTCAGCCATGTTGAATGCACTATTCCAAGAATTTGTCATGTCCAAGATCAAATCCATTGTTTGGTTGGCACGTCTATTGTCTCATTCAGAGAGAAAACAACACAAGACCAGTTCTAAGTGGATAAGCCAAGTTATAATATTCATGGTTGTGAAGTTGGTTGGGGATCAGCCCATGGGTCTGAGTATTTTGCCTGGATCGCAGGTCCACTACCATTTGCTTTGTACAAATCAATAACCTGAAGTTTCTAGAAATTTCACTAATATTTGATATCATAACCAACGTCTGTGAACCATTTGAATTATAGCCTTCTTGCAAATGGTTCTCTTATGTTTTACCGAGGCTGATAGAATACATGAGATTCTCGGGAAAGAGACAAAGGACTTTATTACTCTTGGCTCAGCAGAAAACATAATAGTTTGGATCTGTTCTCATTTTCCTTCAGGTACTATAGGAATAGTGTCAAATGGCTTATATGACTGTAATATACGCAGCAATACACTTCATAGATGAAGAACTTTGGGCTCTGAAAATTATTAACTTTCTTCACTCTGCACCAGATAAAGATATTATCTTTATTATCCTGAATGGCAAACAAATCTTTCCGCTTCTAGTGCTTTGTAAAGCTATAGAAGATACTATCTCAGTTTTACATAATTGTTTGACATACAAACAGCATTGAAAAAATAATCTGGAATAAAACCTGTCAATGCTTCTCATTAGAAAATGTGCAGAAAATAGGACACACAGGGCAAATCATGTCCCAAAAATAACGTTTTTCTTTACATGCCAATATTTCATGATTGCCCTATACCTTTGTACATGAACAGACTTTATATAGTTGTATGAGCAAATTCAAAACATTGAATAAATTCAGAAACTTTGCATAGCAATCAGTTTTCTCTGAGATACAGAGGTTTTTTCTTGTGACTATGCAATTGTAGAATTAAGTAAGTTGCCACAGAAATATCCCCATGTTTTCCACTTCTACAAAATAGAACATTTCAATTATTGTTTTTGTCTGAATTTAGAGAAATAAAAACTAAAAACATATGTCTGAATGATCATTTGTTAGATTATCTAAATTTCTCCTTCATGGTGATTGAAGGTAAGGGAAAACAGAGTTGCAGAAATATTCCATGTAAAAGGAAATGATGAGGGACAAGGGAGTAAGAGAGATGAATAACTAGTAGACCCTAAATAAATAAAGTAACATTGGGTATACCCTTCAATGTACTAGAGCTCAGTATAAAATATGGTCTATGTGTTAGTGACAAACAATGGAGAAGCATTAATTTCTATTGTCTAGAAGAAACATGATTAGAAAATTCTAAACCTATAAGTTTATTTTGTGAATTTTTAGAAATGACAAAATAGGAAAGGAAACAACCATGAGTTACAGATCACTTTACTTTTGTCATATATTTTTAATTAATTCTCACAGCAACATTAAGAGATCATTGTTATTCCAATTTCAAAGATGGGGAATATGAATTTTAACAAAAGTAAGTTACTTTCTCAAAACTTTATGATTGCTAACTTACAAAGCTTAGGTTTAAGTTTCAGTATAACTCCAATGCTTGTGTCTACATACTATGTTAGTTGACATGACCAGGTCAACATATTATGTTACTTGAGGAAATGCTAAAGTGTAACAAAAAAAGTAAGATGCAGATAACAAAGACATGCAATTTCTATGGCAGTTTGGAGTGGAAAGAAGAAAAATCAATTGTTATTCTATTTTTTTTTAGTGAAAAGTCCTGTATATGTCACGAGTGTGTAAAGGCATTAGCTAATTTATATAAGAGTAAACAGATATCCTATTGCTCAATTCTACTGAAATGAATGTGTTCACAATAGATACCATTGGATTGTCTGGACTATTCAATCAAATCAACTACAGAAGATTGCTTTATTACCAGAAACAATTCATTAAAGTAGTAGAAAATATTCTTGTGTTTTTATTCCTTGAACTTTCAGTAATACATTGATCAGTTCAGTGATAGACTTCAGTGAAACTGATTATTTGAATCCTCTGGACAAATTAATGAATCACAGTAGTGGTTTAACAGGATTTCCTGCTTTTTCAAGCATTTGGAACAGAATTTCTATATAGAGAGATTTAATCTAAGGAGAACAAAATAGCAGACATTGCTTGTCCCGTTCTTCTCTCAGGTCATTAGTGCAAACTGAGAAAGATTTTGAAATAATATATAGGGAGAAGGAATGTGTCCGTTTTCTGATGTTGCTGAAGGAAATACACTGATACTTGTCAATTTGCCTTGTGTACCTGGACTTATTTGTGTGTGTGATACAGACTGGTCTTAGAAAAGTAACTTCTCAAACCATTCTCAAAAAGATGAAAACCTCTGGAATAAAGTACATTAACAGCAATGGAATCAAGGTCAAAAATAATCTGTCTTAAATAGTTGAAAAAACACTGTGTAGAATCAATTATAATGAAAAAACTTAGTAATACACACTGGAAAATGATTTCAAGAAGAGTGAAAATTCGATTATTTGATTATGGATTTGGATAAACATGTTTTTCACTTAGTGTCTTTAATGAGAATCTTTGAAATAGAATTAATGGTGCTAAATTTAAAAACTAAATTAAAGTAAATATTCTAAGAAACGATTAACCCCAGATACTCACAAATATAGTTTAAAAACTCAAAAGAATAATAAATTGCTTTGAATAAAATGTTGGAGTTATGCTTTAAAAACAACCTGAAAAAAATTATGATGTCTAAAGAATTAGAAATATTTTTCATACCTCCATGTAACTGAACTATTATATGGCTTTAATTATGTTGCTAGTAATATAGATTTGTCTTTCTAGAAAAATCACGACTTATTGTTTTAGGCAGACTTGTGAAATTTAATTTTATTGGAAAACGTAACTTATTCAAAAAAACTAGAAGATAGGGGATATAGATGTTAGAAGTTGGTGATGGTATACTACTTTTCCTTCTCTCAATTTATTAGCAAAAAACCCAAAGTTATTATTTCATATAAATGGTGGATTGTCTTCTGAGTTTTACCTAATGAGCAGTTAAAAAGAGAATGACTGATTCTTCACAACTTTTGTTCTTTTTTTATTCTCTTCTTTAGTTATATGTGTGTGTGTGTGTGTGTGTGTGTGTGGCACCTACTATATGCATTAGAAGTTGTGCTAAAATCCAATGATTTAGTGGTCAATATTGATCCATGTCATCCCCGGGTTAACAGTACATTGTAGAATATAGACAGATAAACAAATTCAAATCCAGGGTGATAAATGCTAAATTAGCATTATAAACAAAAAGTGAAATTATTTCAGGGAACATGGATTTCAGAAAAGGTTTCCTAGATGAAGTTAATAGTTAGATGCAACATGAAGCCTAATAATAGGTAACCAAGACAGGAATGGAGAAATTAAAGTGGTTATGCAGAGTAAATAGAAAATGAAAATGTTTAGGTGTGAGAACAAGTACAGAATCTTTGGGAACTAAAAATTTAGGGTT
Organism: Dasyprocta punctata; assembly: GCA_004363535.1. Taxonomy (NCBI): domain Eukaryota; kingdom Metazoa; phylum Chordata; class Mammalia; order Rodentia; family Dasyproctidae; genus Dasyprocta; species Dasyprocta punctata. The sequence goes on along the minus strand of RJWM01002013.1, from coordinate 133,113 downwards.
GTAGTAGAGAGCTTAGGGTTGAGAATGGTGATACGTAAAACTTGAAGAAAGAACTTGAGAATGGCAATAGATAAGACTTTCAAAGAAAGTGGAAGCTAAAAAACAAGGGCAGTAAATTTACATGTAAGACATAATATTGATCTCCAGGCAAAGCCATTTAATGTTAAACAGGTGAGCGCTATGACCAGATATATGTTTAAAAAGGTCACTCTTACTGCTTTGTTCAGCATAGCAAGGCATAGTGGGAAGGAGGACATGGGCAGAGGCAGAAGAAAAATGGAAATATAAACCAAGGCTGTGGCAATGGAGGTGGATTCAAGAGATTTTGGAATAATAATTCACAAGATTTGATGATGCAATGGCTAGGTAGAGGCTGAGAGATCCAAAATATCTGGTAATGAATCCCACTTGCCAGTTAGACAACATGATTCATACAATTTCCTAAGTGAAACACTTTCAAAGAAATAAACAGCATATTGTGTGATAACTGAAGCCATATGCATCGAGAAATTCCAGGAACAATATATAAGGTAACAAGAAAAGGGCTCAGAACAGATTCCTGAAAGGTGATGGACAGCCACAATAAAAGCAGCCATCAATGGAAATTAAAAAGGAGAAAAAGTTAAAGAATGTGTGACTTTATAGAAAGCAAGGGAGAAAAATATGTTGAAAAGAAGTGTTAGTCAGCAGTGTGAAAAGTTCTAGGATAAAGATTACAAAAGGATTGATGAGTTTCAACTACTAGGATGTTTAAAATCTTAGCAAGAGTCGTAATCGTAGGGTTGATGAGGTTGGAAACCAGGCTGTGCCAGGTTACAGAATATGTGGTATTTTTAGAGTAGTTTGATTGAATGAAGGTGGAAAAATACTAAATATGAAGGGCCAGAAATCTTGGATCTAGAAATATTTTATGTAAGTGAAAGTTATGAAGGTTTTGTGTGTTTTGTGTGTGTGTATTACAAACTATAAACATGTCTCCCATCGCCACAAATTTTAAGTGCAAAATGCATGCAGTACTGCTAACTATATCTATAAATAGCATATAGGAGATATCCAGGATTTGTCTATCCTTCATTATCCAAAATTGATTCCCATTAAACAGCAATTCTCTACTGCTACTTTCTCCGGATTCCAGAAACTAGATTTCTGTTCTCTTTTTCCATGAGTCTGACCTTTTTAATGTGTAGAATAATGGAATATTTGTGTCATATTATGACTGGCTTACTTCATTTAGTGCAATGTCCCACATATTATCATATATGGAAGGATTTTCTTTGAAAGCTGAATACACTGTATTTTCTTTTCTTTTATCTGTAACTAGAAGTTTAGATAGGTTTCTATGTGTCATTTTGAATATGCTTTGAGAAACAGTAATGTGGATATCTTTTGAAAACAATGATTTTTATTTTCTTTGGTCATATACCCAAGAGTGAAATTGTTAGATTACATGTTTGTTCTATTTTTAGTTTATAAGGACCCTACACATTATTTTCCATAGTGGTTGCATCATTTTACATTCCCACCAACAGCATACAAAGGATTCAATTTCTTTCCATCCTTGCCAACATTTTTTGTTGGTTTTTTAAAAACATCCATTACTAATTTCATTGAAAAGAATGATTTGTGCTTATATTATTTGATCAATTTTTCATGCCAATATCTTGTAATCTGAGCAAGTACTTTGACAATTACAATACCCAATACATTAACCATTGTTGATTTCCTATTATACTGTTTTGAAATTCTGTATCATTGTTTCTATTGCTTTTTTCTCTCTAAAATAAAAAAAGAAAACTAAACTAAAAAAAATCCATTCCAATAGATGTTGTGTGACACATCACTGTGGTTTTGTTTTGCATAGACTGGGTAATTGGTGATGTTGAGCATCTTTTCATACCCTTATTGAATATTTGTACATCTATTTTGAAGAAATGTTTGTCGAAGTTTTTTTGCTATTTTGAAAATTTGGATTGTTGCTATTGAGTTGTAGGAGTTTTTATATGCTGTGAATAGTAATCACTTATCAGTTATATGGTTTGTACATATTTTCTCCTATTGCAGAGGATACTTCTTAAATTTGTAAAACTTTTTTGCTATGCAGAAATTGGTCCCACTTGTCTATTTTTACTTTTTTTGTGTGTTTTTGATATCATTTCCAAGAACTCATTGTCTCAATGTTGTGAAAATTTCCCTATTTCTCTTCTTTCAAAGATTTTAGAGTTTTGTGTTATATTTAAGTATTTAAACAATTTTGAGTTGATTTATATATATTCTGTAAGATTACAATTTTTGCTTTCTACATGTTGAGATACCCAGTTTTCAAAACACCATTTGTTGACAAGATCGTCTTTTCTCAATTGTGTATTCCTGACATTCTTGTTGAAGAACAGTTGACTATGAATGGATTTATAACTATTCTTTCTCTTGTGTTACATTATTATATCTGTTTTTATGCCAGTTTCATACTATAGGAAGCATTTTAACGGTGCAGTATGTTTTGATATCAGCTTTTTCTTTTTCAATTATATGTTGACTATTTATAGTCTTTTATAGTTCCATATGGATTTTAGAATTGTTTTTCTATCTTTCCTCCTACATTTTCTCTAGAAGTTTCAGAATTCTAGATTTGTATTCAGGAGTCGATCAATTTTGAAAATTTGAGTCACTTTTTAAATACATATTTTCAAATTATTTTAAGTTCATTTTTGATCATGTATTTTCTTGTATATGAATATTAAATTATTGTAGCACTATTTGTTGAAGAAACTGTGTAGTTTTTGAAGAATTGCTTTTTTAATTTGTTGAAATTAATTTATTTATATGTAGGTGTTTTTCTTTATTGATTATTACATACCATTAATTTGTTTGCTAAACTTCAAGCCAGTGTCACAATATTTTGATTATTATAGTTGAAAGTTTGGAGCATCCCAGGACCTTTTTAAATGAATGAATTTCATTAATTATATAATGAAAAAGTATATGTGTGCATATTTATGGGCATACAAATCTATGTCATTTTTAAATGAATGCTGAAAGATTAAAATTATCTGAACAACTCATCCATCACCCTCCCGATGATATTTACTTGACTTTTTTAAAGACAGGGTCTCTTTATGTAGTCCATGCTGGTCTTAAACTCACTATGTATCACAGATCGGCCCTGAGTTTGGTGTGATCTCTGCCTCAGCCCCCTGAGTACTGAGATTACAGGTATGTACCACAAACTCCCACTGATGCTGAAATTCATGTACTGAACTATCAACTATATTCACCACACTGCAACAGATGAAAAAAAAGCTAACGTACTCTTTCTATCTGGCTTTATACCATCTGATTATCAGCTCCACATTCCACCCACATTCCAGCTCTAGTAACCGTATTTCTAGCCTATTTTATTTTTGAGATGGAGTCTCACTATGTAGCCCAGGCTGCAATCAAACTCACAGAGATCTTACTACCTCAAACTTCCAGTTTGGCACTACAGCTGTGCACTACCATGAACAGTTTTTACTTTCTAAAGTTATAAATTTAATTATTTCACATTCCAATATAAGTGACATCATATAGTATTTTCTTTCTATGTTTGGCTTATTTCATATAGTGTAGTTTCCTTCATTTCCACCCATATTATTTCAAGTGACAAAATTTATTCCTTTTAAAATGGTGCATAGTATTCCACTGTAAGTGTGCCACATATTCTACATTCATCATTTGATGGACCCAATTTGATTTCATAACTAGGTTCTTGTGCACAGTACTGCAATGAGCATGGGCATGAAGACATCTTTTTTACATACTTATTTTAGATATTTTGGTAAATACCTAGAAGTAGAATTCCTATATCATGAAGCAATGCTATTTTCAATTGTTTGGAGGAAATTCTATACAGTTTCCTATAATGACTGTATTGATCTTCCTTCTTATCAAGAGTATACAATGATTTTCTGTTCCAAATATTTTCACCTACACTTCTCATTTGTCCTTAGATACTGGCCTTTCCAAAAGTTGTGGCATAATAACTCATTGTAGTTTCAATTTGTATCTTTCTAATGATTAGAAATGTAAAGAATTTTCTTCATGCATATATTAGCCATTTATATGTGTTCCTTTGAGATATGTATATACATGCCTTTCATCCATTTCTGAATTCGATTATTTATTTACATTTTACAGAGTCATGCAAGTTCCACATATATATTACATTTCAACCAATTACCAGAGGCATGACTTGTAAACATTTTCTTCCACTCTATGGTATATCATTTATTGTGAAGAAATATATATATACACCTATGTACCTACCTATCATCTACCTATCTCCAGGATGTCTTCTTTTGCTTTCATTGTCTATGCTTTGATGTAAAATCTAAAAAGCTACCTTTCCTAAACCAATTTTTACACAGATTTCCTCCTGTGTTTTAAAACCGCTGGTTCATGTTTCAGTCTTTAAATCACTTTGAGTTTGGTTTTTGTATATGGAGTGAGATAAGCTCTAATTTCATTCTTCAGAATTTGATTTTCCAGGTATTTCCACTCCATATATGGAAGAGATTGTCATCTTTCTTCTCTATCTTCTTGGAAACTTTGTAAAAAATCAATTTAATGTAGGAGTGTGGATTCATTTGGTCCTGTACAATGTTGCATTGGTCAATGTGTCTATTTTTACTTCAATGCAATGTTGTTTTATTTACTATTCTTCAGTTATATAGTTGGAAACTACATAGCATGATTCCTCACATTCTGTACTTTTTGCTTATAATTTCCATGATTATTCAAGCTTTTGTGGTTCTACATAAATTTTAAAATGATTTTTTTCTATATTTATGGAAAATGCCATTGAAATTTTAATAAAGACTGCCTTGAATTTGTAGATTGCTTTAGGTAGTATGGATATTTTAACAATATTAAATCTTCTAATATATTAACATGAGCTATCTTTCCATTTGATTGTCTTTAATTTTCTCATTAATGTTTTATAGTTTTCAATGCATAACTTATCCTTCTCATTAATTTATTCCTAAGTTCTTTCTGTATTTTTGTGGCTGTTTATATATATATACACACATATATATATATATATTTGTACCAGGGATCAAACTCATGACTTCATGCTTGCCACACAGGTACTATGCCACTGAGTTAAATCCCTGACTCCTTGTGGCTTTTTTAAATGGGATTCTTTTCTTTATTTTTTCTTGGAATGTTATTAGAATAATACCACTATTTTACATGTTATTTTGCCCTACAGTTTTATGAAATTTTTATTCATCAGCATAGCAGTTTTTAGTGAACTCTTTAGGGTTTCTATATGTGTCTTGTGACCATCAAGTAGTAATGCTTTTACTTCTTCCTTTTACCTTTGAATGTCTTTCTTTTCCTTTCATTATTATTCTGGCAAATATTTATAATACTATGTAAAATAGCAGTGGCGAGAATGGACATTATTATCTTGTTCTGGACCTTAGAAAAATGATTTTAATACTTTATCATTGAATATAATGATTTTTATTGTGTTAAAGTAGATTTCTTCTATTGACTGATTTTTTTTTAGTATATGTGCTTCTGAGGTGAGCACATTTGAATTTTTTTATCATGAAAGAATGTTGATTTTTTCAAATGCTTTCGTGTTTCTAATTAAGTGATTACTTGATTATTTTCCTTGATTCTATAAGTGTGTTTTATTTCATTTAATACCCACAGTGGCACAGGTAAATCAAACATGATTACAGTGCTCATAGATCAGCTCAACCTGACAGCAGAGTTCAGTCAATAGTTTCAGAAAATAGAGGCTATGTACCAGAATCACCTAATTTTTTTTTAATTATTTGAGACAGGATCTTACTAGGTAGTGTAGTCTAGGCTGGACCTCTCTAGCCCAGGGTAGCCCCAAACTTTCCATCTTCCTTCATCAACCTCCCAGTTGTTGGCATTACAGGCATGCCTGCCACTATACCCAGATTCCCATCTACATTTTAAACAAAGGTAACAAGTAGCCCAACAATTTAGAGAATCTGAGAGAAAGCTTTCTTAGGATCATTACTTGTTAGTCTAACCAAAACTTTAAGATTAACTAAATAGCAAAGGTCTTGCAAAAGCCAGGATAGGTAACTACATCTATAAATCCATAAATGCCAATACAAAGATCATAGGAATATTAAGATTGAGGATTAATTATACCTCTAAATACTAAAATGAACACAGCTCTGACAATAGGTGCTAAGAAAACAAACACGAATAAATCTCAGAAAACTTTCAGAATGCTTTTCTTTAAAAATTTCAGTGAATTTTCAGAATATGCATATAAAAGTTAAATGAAATTTGGAAAAGAATGCATGTAAAATATGAGATTGACAAAAATAATAAAACTTAGTGCTGCAATATGGAATGACTAAAATGAAAATTCAAAGAAAAATTCTGAGAGCAGAAAGAGAAAAAATGTGTCAAATAAAAAATACTGTTAATAAGTAATGTTTTGGTTTATACTGAGAATGTCCCTCAAAGGTTTCATGCACTCATAAGTAGGAATTTTGGAACAGGATTGGACCATGAGAAGTGCTATAGCTGACTTATTAAAAAGAGGACTGATCAGAAGAGGTGAGTCACTGGGGATGTGACCTGAAAGGATAGACCTCCTTTGTCAACTTGTTCCTTCTCTGTTTCTTGGTTACCATGATATGAGAAGCTTTCCTCGACCGGATCCTTCTACCTTTCTGTATCTGTGCATAAGCCTGCCAAGCATAGACTGAAACTTTTGAAACTGTAAGCAAAGTAAACCTCTCATCCTATAAATTTCAGGTTTCAGGTGTTTTTTTCCCAGTGATGAGAAAAGTGACTATGACAGATTTTTGTACCAAGAGTGCGATTGTTGCTAGGATTTACCTGACCATGTCGTTTAGAAGCCTTTGGAATTGCTTCATGGGAGGAGTTTGTAAAGTTTTGGGGGGGTGCTAGCTAGAAGAACCCTAGCACATTTCAAGGTCAGATTGATTGGAAATTCTGGTAAGATCCCAAAAGACCACAATGTTGATAAAAATACAGAAAATGAAGATCAGACTCAAGAGGTTTCAGTTGGGAACAAGGACTCCACTGGCAGTTGGACTTGAGGCCATATGTGTTTTCTCTTGAAGAAAATCTGTCTATATTTTCCTCATGTCTTGAAACTTTATGGTACCCTGCAATTAATGGTGGCACACTAATTAATTTGGAGGGTTTGAGTCAACCCAATGTTTACAGGTATTTTTGGGTGCTTTCAGTTAGTTCTCGTTAAATCACTCAGTTATACCATTTACTATTGAACAATCCAGCTCTCTTTTAAAACTCATAGTCCGTTGATTTTAAAAGCTTTGAGTTTCACCAGAAGGACAGTGCTTGTAAGATTGGAACTGTCTCTAGAATTTTGGTATAGGACAGCTTGATTGCTGAAATGATTAACATAACAAGTCATATACTTTTGCATCAGAATAATAGGCAAAATGTCTTGGAGGGGCATCCTAGAAATCAACAAGACTCCACTCTGCACGATCAATGGTCCAAAAGTGAGAAACATTTTCTTGAAAAGAAAGGCTTGGGGTATCCTGCTCAGGAATTAGTTCCCCAGTATCTGTGTCAAAGTGGTCAGCCATTCAAGTATTAGAAGGCCTCTGTAACCACTATTCAAAGGGGCCTGGTTACTGCATAAGTGAATGGCAGACCTTTGTATCATCCATGTGTTCTTGGTTTTACAGGAGTGCAAAATGCAAGAGGTGTGGCATCAGAAAAGCTACCACCCATATTTCAAAAGAAGGCCTGGGATATCAATGTGCCCCAGAAAGGGCAGTTGATGAAGCTGTTAGAGTGAAACTGAAAGTGCAGTGGACACCCCAGGAAGTTGGAGAGCCCAGGCATGTGGAACATCTACTGAGCAGAGCCACACACAGTAAACAAAGTCACCCTAAGGGAGAAGCCATGAGGACTGGAGCTGGCTATATCATTGGAGCTATGGGATTTAGTATTTGCCATGAAGAATTTTGGTTTTGCTTTGTTCTTATTGGTTTCAATCCCCCAGATCTTTTCTTTTGGAATGGGATTGTTTACTCTATGCCATGGTATGTTGGCCATATTTAATTTTTTTTATGATTTGTATCAAGGCTCTCAGCTAAGAGTTTGGCTTGAGTCTCAGAGGAGATCTTGTACCTGGATTTTTTAGCACTGTTGAAAATGTTAAGACTTTGGCAACTCATATAAATCAACTAAGTGCATCTCTATGCAGACACAGAGATGCTTATGAGTAAGTTAGAGGCCAGGGCAGAATGTTATTGTCTATATTGAGAATATCCTCCAAAGTTCTCATATGCTCATAGGCAGGGCTATTGGAAAAGGATTGGATGATGGGGCAATATAGCTGAATTGTTGTTAGGAGGTGACTTCCTGTCCAAAGAAGCAGGTACTAGGGGTGTGACCTGGAAGAATATATTTCCCTCCCCAGCTTTCTGATTCCTGCATGCCATGGCAGGAGTAGCTTTCCTCCACCAGACTCTTCCACTGTCCTGTTTCTGTGTTTAAGTCAGCTGAAAATGGATTCAAACTTTTGAAACTATGATCCAAAATAAACCTCTTCTCCTTTAAGTTGTGAATTTCCAGTGTTTAATTCCAGCGATAAAGAAATTTACTAGGACAATTATTAACAGGCTTCTAAGCAGAAACCCTGAAGTTCAGGAGAGACTGGTATGACCGTGGGGAGATGATTATTATGGCATCATTCTCAGTCATTTTGCTTCTCTGAATTTTTTAATCTTTAAATATACTGATTTTTTACATGAGACAAAGTGAAATGGGGATATGAGTTGTCTATTACATTTACTAGTCCAGTGTAATGATAATGCTGGGGTTTACATTGCTTTAAAACTTGGAAATATACAATTGCTTACAGGATAATTTCCATGAGATTGAAAAAACTTGTGATCATCTTACATTGGCTATGAAAAGCTGATGATTCTTATCTATTTCCTACAGAACTTCAGAGTTTCTATTACTCCTGGTTTTGCATTTTCATATTAGAAGGAATTATGGAGGAAAGGAGAAAGGGAGGGAGGAAGAGTGATGTAGGAAAGGAAGAAAAGGGAGAGTGAAACAGAAAGGAAAAAAGTGAGAAAGTAAAGGAGGTTGAGAAAGAGAATTAAGATGCAGTTGAATAGTCTGAATGCAAATGAGTTCAATTTCTCCACAAGAGGCACTATCTGACTTTTGAATGGCTTTGTTATGATGGAACCTGTACAAAGAAGGAAAGAAGAATTTATAAAATGCAAAAATATGTGAATTTAAAATGAAACAATGAGTCAAGTATGCTGGCGTTTTAGACTAATTTAGATGATACAAGCTAGGAGGAGATTATTTGTAATTTTGTACACCCTCCATCAATTAATCCCTTTTGGTGCAAAAGTTCTAACAGCAGCTTGAAAAATAGTTCTAGGATATCACCTTTTAACATCCTTGTCAACCAGCTTCATTCCTAAGCTATGAGGCTAAGGATTCCCATGTCTACAGATAATCTTCATAGATTTTCTAGGCAATTATAATCTGTCAAGAATCTATTATACCAAGGTTTTATTTTTAATTGCAATTCACATAAGGGAAAATTAACTATTTTGCAGTGAACACTTTGGTGGCATTTAGTGCATTCACAATGTTGTTCACGGCTTTCATCTACTTGTAAAATATTTTTATCACCCCAAATTAAAACTCCATGCCCAGGAAACAGTATCTAACTTTCCTCATTTCACACCAATCCTTGGCAACTACCAATTTACTTACTGTCACTTTTCTTAGTATTTCATGTAAATGGAATCACACAATATGTGACATTTTGTGTCTGTATTTTCAATGAGCAATGTTTTTAAAATCTATGTTCTAGCATGTTTAAGCACTTCATTCAATTTTAGGGATGAATAATGTTTTGTTGTATGTATATACCAGAATTAATCTATTTGCTCATCTATTGGTGGACATTTGGATTGTTTATGGCTCCTGCCTCTTAAAAATAGTACTGAAATGAATATCCACATAAATTTTTTGTGCAAAAATTATGTTCGTTTCTCTTTGTTGTAATTCATATGATTACAGATTGAATCAGTGGATCACATTATAATATTTAACTTCTAGAAAAACTGCTAAAGTCTTTTCCAAGTTGCTGAACCTATTTTTGGAGGAAGAGATCATTAGATATATGCCTTAAGAAAAAAGCAAAAGAGAAACAAAATAGAATTAATCAACCCTCCTTTTTTACCCTGCTGTGTTCTGAGACATTAAAATGGATTTATTTTTAAATATACTTCTAAATTATCATAGCTGAGATAAGTACTTTAAGGAAATTACAAGAAGTATTTCTCATGTAAAATAAATTCTAATAACACTTTCTGTATTCCATATGTCTCAAAATATAGAAGTTAGGTTCACTTGATTTTTATATTTTTAATTGAAGATTTATAAGTAAATTTTGAGGACCAACTACTGGTGACAGTATAGAAGATTTTCACATACACTGAAACCCAAGCACATCACCTGTTCATAATCTTCATGAAATGCATAAAGAATGGGAATGTAGTCTTTCATGTGTAGCTATGCCTTCTCCACATTCCCATTCATTTATTTGAATCATGGGCAGTTTTCTCCTGACCAATATCAAAACTTTCTGCAGTCACTATTTGCTCTAGCAATTTTCATTCCTGAATGGTAAGACTCTTTTTTTTGATTTGAACTTAATGATATGTGTGGAGCAAGATTTTAATATCATTTCATTTTGGAACTCATTCAAATAAACCATTTCCTTTAGTAATTCCTTTAATTTCTTCTGGTTGCCTCAACCAAATGAGTCAAAGTAACAAATAAGTTTTCTGTTGGAAAATGCATGAGTTGATCTTTGTTTTGACATTTAATTTACTTTGTCAGTAGTAAACCATCCATGTGTTTCATGTTGAATAACTTTGGTGACATAGTACACAATGAGCCATTACAATAACATCAACAGTTGACAAGTGTTACCATTTCTATACATCCTTGCCAATATTTATTATTTTCTTTTTTTAGCTTCCAGTGGATGTGAAGCAGTATCTCATTGTGGTTTTGTTTTACTATTATCTGACGGTAAACATCTTTCCTTGAGGTATTGGCCATTTGTGTGTAACCTTTGAAGAAGTGCCTACTCAGAACCCTTATGCATTTTATTTAATTTTTTATTGTTGAATTGTGTTTTTATATGTTCTGGACATAGATTTTTTGTAAGATATAAGATTTGGAAGTGTTTGCTCTCATTCTGTGGATTACGCTTTCGCCTCCATGGTTTCCTTTAAAACACAATGTTCTAACTTTTAGTAAATCTATTTTTCTTTCTTTTATTTTTTGCCTTTGCTTCAGTGCTAAGAAGTCGTTATCTAAACTAAAATCATGATGATTTATAACTATGCTTTATTATAAGAGCTTTATATTTTGGTCATCACATTTAGATCTATGATATATTTGAGTTCATGTTGTTATATGGTATAAAGTATAGGGTACAACTATATTCTTTCTCATGAGTAATCATGCACTCTTTTCTTTGAAATCCAAAATTTTCTTCAAATACCCACTAATTTGAAAGATTGACTGTCAATTGATAGACTTTGTGGAAGATGATTGACTCATAAGGGATCTAGCATCATTATTGAATTAATCTATTGGTAAATTTATATAGCTCAATGGACTCATTAAAAGGTAGCTCCTAACTGAATGAGTCAGGTCATTGTGGATGTGTCTTTAAAGGTTGTGTTTTATTCCTAGAGTCTTTCTGGCTTTATCTCTCTCACTGTCTCTCCATATTATGTTTTATACCTAAAATATACATCAAATGCCTCGTGTGCTTGGAAGATGATAGAACCAAGGGAGCACTGTAGTTGACTTGCTGTTATGAAGTGGGGCATAGTTGGAAGTAGATCATTAAGGACTTGATGTTGAAGGGTACATCTCCTTCCTGGCTCTTCCTTTTTGTCTTTTTCGCTTCTGAATGCCATGGCAAGAATAGGCGTCCTTCATTCAGACGTTTTCTTCCATGTAGTCAGCTGACCATAGACTAAAAACATGAATCAATGTCCCAGTGATAGGAAAGTAACTAACATATTCTGATTTCTGGCTACCGTGAGGTAAATAGCTTTTTTCCACCACATCCTTCTGATAGGATTTCTGCCTTATCGTAGGTCTAAAAACAATGGAGCTGGTTGATCGTGGACTAAGACTTGTGGTGTTGAGGGCCAAAATGAACTTTTCTTCCTTTAAATTGCTATTCTGAATTGTTTTGTCACAGCTACAGAAAACTGATTAGTACAAGTGTCAGGGTGACTGAGATCAGCAGTCAGACTGAAAGTAACAATCAATCCTTTAGTAACTAAGATTGCATGAAAGAAGATGCTATCTTTCATACTTTTCCATTTTTCCACACAGGAGAGTATAGCATGTAGATTAAATATGTCAAGGTAGATGAACAATCATCTCATTATTGTGCAATTACCAGTGAAGCACTTCTACTTCTTGATGAGCCCAGAAGCTAGGAAGACTGAAAGAGAGAATGAACTTGGAATGGAAAAATATTAAGTACCGCAGATAAGTGTCTTGACAACCCCTGATAAGGAAGTCTGTATTTAAGCACTTGGGATAAGAACAGAGATATATGTAGGAGTGAGCTGAATGTAAGAGGTGGGGTTAAAATTGGGGGCTGAGTCAAATGCCTTCAGAATTTGGAATGCGCTGGGTGTGTGCCACTTTTGGTGTGGGAAAGGCAGCTTTCCTCATCAGGTCTGCCTATTAATGTTTTTATGATGATTTATGATCTGACCTGCAAGATCATATGTAATATTTTGGACTAGACTTGGACTCCTCAAAATGTGAATCAACAGTTGCCCCAGATCTGTTTGTTGAAATGATTGCTCTTTTTCCCACTGAATTGCCTTGGCATCCTTCTTGTAAGTCAGGAGATATTATTATGCATATTTTCAATTTTCTTTCATTGCTGTATATGTCCACACTTATGGTAGCACTACACTGTCTTACTTGCTGCAGCTGTGCAATGTTTTGAAATTATGAAGTTTTTAACTTTTTAAACTTTTTTTCAAGATTGTTTTTGCCATTTTGGGTTCCATGTATTTCCATAGGAAATAATGGAAAAGCTTGTCAATTATAAATGGTCTTCTTAATTATAAAACATTAAAACTAATGGGGCATTTTATTATACCTTATAGTTTCAAAAGTTATAACTTAAAGTATGTCAAATATGGCAGTTTTATTAGCAGAATATGTGGTTATATAGACTGCCTCATTCTGTACTTTTTCCTGTTAAGGAGAGAATTTAAAATTAATGATAATGCCAAAAAACTAGAAGATTTTGGATTAACTATGAATATATATATATATATATATATATATATGAATATCTCATCACTTTATTTATTTGGAGTGTTTTAGAATTAGGATACAATTCAAAGGCATTTTAAGAAATACTTAAAAATAGAAATTACCTAGTAGAAAGAAGAGATAACACAAGGAAAATTGCTACTAGAACATAACAAAATTCAAATTTTTATATTGAGAAACAATAATATTTAATGGACGAGCACTACCAGTTTACAACGTACTTCAGGTTGCTAATTTTACTTTCCCAACTCTGAATAAGAAGAAGCAAAGGTCACTATTGTCCCATTTTACCGATATGGAAATTGGAGCTCACATTTGATGTGATTTGCCCATCACACTAAACCAGACACAGATCATGAACATGTCTTTCTTCACATGGAAGGACGTTATATTCTTTTGTATATGCATTGCATTTTGCTCAATAAGAAAGATTTCGTTTGATCTTAGAAACAATGACTTGTGATTTATCAATTATTTAGTTGTTTTTGGCATATGGAAAGCCAGTTTTCCCAGCATTATTTATTAAAGAGGCCAGCAGCAGACATGTGAGGCCTGGGAGGGGAATCAGGAAACCAATTAACCCTTCCCATGAGCCAGCAGCAGCTATGTGGGGCCCAGAAGGAGAAACAAGAAGCCAATTTGCCCTTCCCATGAGCCAGCCAGAGAGAAGACCCACCCCCTCCATAAGCAACTGGTTGATTCAAAGGAACACAGGCTAAGTTTATAGCAACTGAGGTACAAACATAACTTAATGCTTGTATTGTCTGATTGACTTTGCAGACCTAAAGTCAGTAGTCTGAGCATCTATTTAGAGGATAAAAATATGCAGTATAGCAACTATGGGCGATTTACTTCTGTCTTGCTTTTGAAATCCAATATTGTTTTCACTGTTTTGTTTTGTTCCATTTTATTCTTTTGTTTTACTCAATGTTCTGTTTTGATTAGGTTTATTCTGTTCTTTTTTTATTTCATTATGTCTGATGGTATGGGCTGCAATTTTGAAGATAACAAGAGGCATTATGGTAGCCATTGTTAATTTCCTATTACCCTGTTTTGAAGTCCTGTATCACTTTCACTGTTTTGTTTTGATTGCCTTTATTCTATTTCATCTTGTTTGGTTTTATTCTCTTTAAAATAAAATTTTTAAAAAGAGACTATCTTTCTTTCAGTGAACATGTTTGGTCCCTTTGTCAAAGATAAGGTGACAGAGAGAGCCATGACTATCCTGTGCAGTAACTGAAATTGATCAAAGTTCTAAATATTAAAACAGAAACACTATATCTGCTGAAAGAGAGAATAGGTAGAACTCTTGAAGACATAGCTATACGCAAAGATTTCATGAATAAAACCCAGATCACATGGGAAATAATACAAAAATTCAACATCTGGGATCTCATCCTATTCAAAAGCTCTTGCACAGCATAAGAAATCAGCAACTGAGTGCAAAGGCAACCTGACAAGTGGGAAAAGATTTTAGCCAGTTGTCCCTCAGACAAAGGACTTACATCTACAGTGTATAAAGAATTGAAAAATATCAGATGCCCCAAATTGAAAGATCCAAAAATGGGCATCTGAGATGGAAACACACTTCTCAGGAAGAAATACAAATGACAAATAAATATATGAACACAAGTTCAACATCACTGATCATTCAAGGGATGCAAATTAAAACAATGCTGAGGTTCCATCTCACTGCAGAGAGAATGGTTATCAGTAAGAAATTAACCAATAGCAAATGGTGGAGTGGTTGTTGGGAAAAAGAAACACTTCTTGAGTGTTGGTGGGAGTATAGACAGTTTAACCACTTTGGAAATCAGAGTGGATATTTCTCATAACACTATGATGAGAGGTCCAATTTGATCCAGTTATTCTTCCTTTGGGTATCCTCCCAGAAGAATTAAAAACATCATGCCACAACAATATATGCAAACCCGTGTTTTTGGCAGCACTGTTTATTATAACTATATCTTGGCTAAAACCTAAATGCTCATCAACTGAGAAATGAATTAAAAATGTGTGTTTCTTTTATACCATGGAGTACTACTTGGCCATAAAGAAGCATTCCTAGGTAAATGGATGCACCTTGAGACCATACTCTTGAGTGAAACAAATTGGAAACACATAGGTAAACATTGCATTGTCTCCCTGGTGTGAGAGACTGAAAAAGTAAATAAGGATATACATACGACTGCAGACTTCATGAGGAAAAGGCCATGTAATGTTTGTTCCAGAATTCTGTGACTATTGTTATGCAGACTATTTTTCTCAGTGATATATGTTCACTTATTTGAGGCAAGAAAGCATCCTATACAGGAAGTACAGCATGTACTAAAACTGTTAATGTTGGTATGGAGAAGAGTGTTGCAAGGACTTGGAATACTGTGCAATACTAAATGCCTAATATTTTTCGCAGTACTGTTTATTGAACCCTGGGCCTTGTATTTGCTAAGCAAGTATTTTGCCGCTGAGTGATTGTATCCTGAGTGATATATCACAGGACCTTTTTATCCTTATTTTTAGACAGGGTCATCTCAAACTTGTGATCTTCCTGCCTTAGCTTTCAGAGTAGAAGGAATTATGGGTATGTGACACTATAGCTGGCACTAGGTGAATTTTGATAGTGCCTCTACACTCTACATTTCATTGATGTTGTAAAGAAGTGTATATTTTTTCCATAGCCTCTGATCTTACACACAAGGGCAGTTTACTTCTCAAATTTTTTCAGAGTGATGCCTGAAACAATTCTTATATATAAATATATCTAGGAATAAACTGAAAATCTCCATTTCCTCTTGGAAGTTGTTTTGCTTTTTTAATCATTTTCCAATTCCATCTCAAATATTTCCATTTTTCTGGTATTAGCTGTATATTATACTTAGGTGAATTTTAATAAACAATGAGTTGCATAGCCTAGCATTTTAGTTAGTTTGGGGAAATCCTCAGAGAAAACACAATGTCATGAAGATTTATATTCCAAATAACTCAGCTTGTGATAACATGAAACTCTGCTTGTTGGATGTCCCCTAAAGGATATTCCACATGACAATTCCTGCAAATGTTAGTGTATATAGAATCCCAACACTGAAATATCTTTTTTTCCTCCTAGCAATAGAAGACTCAAGAGGCTCTAAGACGGATTGTTAGCTGGAGGGAAAGATCTTTACTAGTAAAGAACAAAACTGGATCCCCCTGTCTCCCAATCACATTATGGAAACTTGAAGGAATATTTCAAGCATATTTTCCTTCATTTAGCTTCAATATATGTGTTTGGTATACTTTTTTACCCTGAGACCATGAATGTTATGCATGTCAGAAGTATTTATAGAGATTGTAATAATTGCTTTAATAACTTGTGTTGATTTATATGCCTCTGTATATAGATTATATTTTAAAGGTTAAAAAAATCAACAAATTAGGATCAGTTTGTTTCACTTAGGCAGTTCTAATGAAATGAGAAGCATGGAGGAAAAGGGACTGGGCAGGAAAAATCCTTCCCAACAAACTGTCTATGAGTAACAGTTTCCAAGAATAGCAGGTAGATTGGGTGCGTTCTTTAAAATGAGCAAAAGTTGTACATAGAAATATTTTATATTTAAGAATTTTAAGTGACATATATCTCACATAATTTATCCATGCAGAGATAAATATGAGAAAGTATGGTGGATTGGATTAAATTCAGTCCCATGACTGATTTATGTTTCTTATCTACCTGATGTATTGTTTAGGATAGAAAGTTTTTATCCTGAACTTTGTGAATTTGCAAAACTGTAGCAAGTTATAACACTTATGTACTAACTATATCCTGAATAATGGAACATATGTGGTAAAAGAGAGATTTCAAAACCCCAGTGCTGAGCTGATTTTAACACAAACACACATACACACACAATAATGTTTTGCTTGAGCAAGAGTGGGTAAACTCTTTTATAACTTGAAACAAATGGTAAAATCTAAAGGTTTCACTTAGAAATTCAGATATATGACTTTAAACTTGCAGTTTCTTGTCACATTGGTCTCATGTTATGCTGGCAATAGTAAGCTAGAACTCAGAAACTACTGTCCAAAGACAGAAACTCTAACCACAACTTATACCAAGCCTTAGATAATTTTTCTTTTGCAGCACCGTGGATAAATCTTAGCTCCTCATGCATACTAGGCAAGCATTCAACCACTGAACTGCAATAGCTCAATCCCCAGATTTAAACACATAGTTCACTTCACATATTTATGTAACCAACTTGCACCTGTGAAAAACTGTGTTTGAGACTCTTGAAAGGTAAGCCACATAAATAAAACTCAATCCAAATCAGTTAAAGATGAAGATTACAATAATTTTTAAATAAAATAGCTGTTCACCTCAACACATAATTCATCATTGCATGGAGGTAATCACTGAATCCTAGATTGACTGTATGATTGCTCCCAGGGACCTTAGAAATTTTCCTCCCAAACTTCATCTTTATTGGAAAATCTGAAGCCCAAAGCACCTGACAAAACTGCCTGAGATCTTTTCTTTTTCAACTGATACACAAAAGCATAGACACTGCACATATTAATGGGGTATCATGTAATGTTTGGTACATGTATACTATGCATAATGTTTAAATCCAGTGAAATATATCTATATTCTCAAACATTTATAATTTGTTTATGGTGAAAACTTTTTTTTATTTTAAAGAGGATAAAACAGAATAAAATCAATAAAAACAAACCAGTGTAAGAGGTACAGGACTTCAAAACGTTGTGAAATCAACTATAGTTAACATAATGCCTTTTGATGCCTTAAAAAAGCTGCAGATAACTTCAGACATGGTAAAAATCAAATAGAACAGAATAGAATAGAAACAATAAAAACAAAACAATGAGGGCAATAAAGGGTTTCAAAACAAGCCAATAGTAAATCCAAAATTGCTACCATAATATATCTTGTTATCTTTGAAACAGCTTCTCCTGCCATGGGATTTAACATAATCAAACAAAACGAAAGAGAATAAAACCCAACCAAACAAAACAATGGAAATGATATAGGACCTCAAAACAATACCATCAGGAATCAACAATGGCTACAAGCTTCTATGGCAAAAACTTTTAAACTTCCTTTTTTTACTTTCTGAAATGCACAGTGCATTATTGTTTTCTATTGTCACACTGCTCTGTAATACCACTCTAGAACTGCTTGCTCCTTCTGCAACTGTAACTTAGTACCCATTGACAAATCTACTTGTCTAAGATTCTTTTGGTTAGTTTTTAACACAACTGGAATCAGAAATATTTCTCACAGATTTTTGATGTTATTGCTACTTCCAGTTAATATACATAACATTTTGGAGTAATAAGTTATGGGAATTCTCTATTTTTGACATTTTGTTTTTTATTAGTACATCACAGTACATAATGTTTAAATTCTTTGTATGGAGTGTGTACATGTATATAATGCATCTTAATTCATTTTTTAAACATGTTTTCCTCCCCTTCTTACACCTTCCCCTCATCACATGGTCCCCTCCCCATTTAAGAAAAATCTATCTCCTATATTCCAATTATCGATCTTTTATTTTGCTCTTCATTTATAATTTGGCTTTCTGGTATAACGGAAGCCATCCATCTCACATTCCTTCTCACATTCCCCTCAGCATAACAAAGATTTGTTTGAGGCCTGGAATTGAAACGTTTCACTAATCATTAATATTTTTCAAGGTCATTTGTTCATAACAAATGAGACATTTAATTCTCTAAATGATATATTTTAGTATTAACTAAAAGCTTTGATGATGTGTCAGTTAATTAGAATCTGAATCAAATTTGGTAGAGAAACTCCAGAAGATGGTGAATATTACCTTTGGTTTGTAATTTTCAGTTTCCTGTGGGATTGTTAAGTACCTGATTTGATATTGACATTTCAATTGAAATATAAATCGATAATTACAAATAAAGGATTTAAATGTCCACTGTTGATTAGTTTTTATTCTATCATATGAAAGGCAGGCGTGCCTTGTCATGCTATCTTGCAATAACTCTGAAAGATTTTGGCCATGCTTAGTACAAAATGACTTAATTCATTTAATTCATGTTTATTGGAAAACTCAGCCTTCTTCTGGAAATACAGTATGTATCTTATCATCTAATAGACAGATCATTCTGTTTTCTAGTGAAGAAGTTTATTGAATCAGTGTAGTTATTTATGAGTTTGCCCAAAACTCGTAAGGGCCACTTGTAAGAATAGTTTTAGAAGTGTAAAACAATTGATGGAATGCTTAAGCATAAGGATTTAATCATTTCAGCCATATATATGTCTAATGAGGTTGAAACCTCTAAGATGTCTCTTTTGCTTTAGCTTTCAAGCTCAAGAGAGCAGAACAAGGAGAGCTATGTGAGCTCTAAAACTTATATACAGAATAGAGAAATAATTAACTTGGGTAAAGAAATTGCAACTGTTGGATAAAGAAGTTACTAATATTCTTTACCTCTTTTTTCCTTCTATCCTCAATTATATATCAATTTTGCTATATATATTGTGTAGCCCAAGAAATCTCATTGTTACTGAGATGTGGTGATAAATTAGTTACAGATACTTAAGGAGACACAGTGGGTTAAGGAAGATAGAAATTCACTGTGACTTAAATCTCTCTATTATAGACACAGCGTACATAATGTGTGAATGACTGGATTTCTTGCATATAGCTGTAGTGGAGGTTTCCCCATACAGTGCTTAGCACATAGTATGCAGAAGTAAAGTCTGAAGTATAGTGAGCAATTTACTAGGTGCCAAGTACTAAACTAAGCTCATTATATGTATAAATGTCTTTGATTCTCACAAAAGCCCAATAAAACATATACTTTTAGCATCCTCATTTGATTGAAACTGAGGCACAGAGAAGTTCAATATCTTGCTTAAAGTCACACAGCTAGTAAGTTATAAAATTAATATTTTGATCCACTCGGTGTGGCTCTAGAAAGTATCCTTTATTACCATAACATACTGCTTCTCATTCACCATTAAGTGGAATAATCATTGTGATCATTAATTGAAATTATTTATATGAACAACCATTGTCTATTGATATCAAAGATATGTGACTTTTCTTTGTTTTATGCAGTGAAAGAAATTTTGTAAATTTTTTGCATTGTGAAACAAAATTATCAGTTAGTTATTTTGCATGATGGTAATGTTGCTGATAATAATAAAGATCAGGGTTAATTACCAGATACCTGACACTGTAATAAGTTCTTTACATTCTTGAACACATATATCCTCACAATAAAGCAGTGAGACAAGCGCAGACATCTTGTCTTACTTACTTTCTTAGTTACTTTTCACTCATTGCCAAGACAAAATACCTGATGCCCAAAATTAGGGAAGGAAAGGTTTATTCTTACAGTTTCTTGGGAGTTTCAGTCCTACTTAGTTGTCTCCAAGTCAGCCTGGTATGGCCTGGCTGCTGTTCATGGCAGCCGCAAGCAGCCTGGCGTGCTGGTGAGAGAGAAAGAGGGCGGAAGCGAGCAAGAGGAAGACCCGCCTCCCTTACACTGTATCTCAGCTCTACCCCTGGGAGGGTGCAGCACTCACATCATCAGTCCTGGTGCTAGACAACAAACTGATTGCAAGCATCAGACTCAGCCCCATCAAAAGTATATGAGGACTTGGGGGTACATAGCATATTATGCAATACACATCTCTTTCATTTTACACATGAGAAAACTAGGGCAAAGAAAACGACTTTTGGTTATACAACCAAAAGCAAGAGAGTGAGAATTTAAGACTGATCTCATTTCCATCGCTCCTGTGTTTTACCTCCACAGTATACATTACATGTAATTTTGGCAACCACATTACGTGCCCTACTCATAGTTCCCTACAAAGTTACTCCTAATACCTCTCTATTTGGCTTATGAAAAAAAAATATATATATTCTTTCAATTATTTATAAGGAGATTATATATATATATATATATATATATTCTTTCAATTATTTTGGTATAAACAGTGAGTGCACAAAATTTGTACACTGTGATTGGTGTTTTATGCCACTGGCATACAGTGGGCAGTGTGGAGAGTAATAGCCCTGAACAAAAGGCATAGAATGTGTCAATAAATATATATTGTATACTTGTATCTGCTGTGTACAAAAGTCCTTTTCCATCACTGATGAAACAGCATTAAATAAAACAGAATTCTCGGGCTTTATGTAGTTTGCATTTTAGTGGGAAAAGAACCCTGTTCAATAAACAAGTTATTATCAGTGTCATGGAAAACTATATCCCAAAGAGAAGGAATAGATAAAGAAGGAGATATTTGGTCAAAAAGATGAATGATATGAGTAGTGCAATTGACAATATTCAAAATATTGAAACAAATCAAATGTCCAGCAACTGCTGTTCAGGTAAATAAAATCTAATGCATCTATACAATAGAATATAATTGAGTGAGCAGGGCGTGGTGGCGCAGGCCTTTAATCCCAGCACTCATGAGGCTGAGGCAAGAGGAGTGTTGTGAGTTCGAGGCCAGCCTGGGCTACAACGTGAGCACAAGGCCGGCCTGAGCTACACAGTGTGACCCTGCCTCAAAAAACTAGTGCCAGGAGTTTGGCTCAATGGCTTAAGTGCCTGTCTGGCAGGCGCGGGGTTGTGAGTTCCATCCCCAGTGCCATCAAAAAAAAAAAAAAAAAACCAAATATATATATATATATATATATATATATATATATATATACATATATATATATTATATAATTGAGCCATGAAATACAATAGAATTTGATGTATACCACATCATTCATGAATTTCAAACATATTATACCTATTATAAGAAGCCATATAGAAAATGCCACAGTTTATATAAATTCATTTATATGAAATATCCAGAATAGGCAGCATCATAGAGACAAATGTAGATTAATGGTTTCTGGGGCCTAAAGAGGGGAATAGTGAGTGATTGTTATTGTGTATGAGATTACTTTTAAGAATGAAATTCCACTTAAAATAACTAAGGTGATTGTATTACTAATTCTGTTAGTTCTTGGAACAAAACAGTTAACATTCATAGGATTAGATCAAATTTGTATGTCGATATCTGGTAATCTGAGTAATTCTTTTGAAGATAACTATGCAAAATAACAACCTTTATTAAGTTTCTACCACTTTGTTTTGAAAGCTTAAATTGTTATTGAGTTTTTTGTTATCATTGTTTATTTGTCTCTTTTCTTTCTTGTTTTTCTTTTGTTTTCTTTTCCCTCTTTAAAATAAAAAAAAAAACTGAGATCGAAGAACTAATTTTAGGAACAACAGCAACAACAACAACAAAAGCATGAACTTCCAAATTTAGGTAGTGATGATGGTTGTGCGACCTTGCTAATGTAGTAAAAACTACAAATTGTACAATTTAAAACGGCGAACTTGCTGGGTGTGGTGGCGTACACCTGTAATCTCAGCACTTGGGAGGCTAAGGCAAGAGAATCATGTAAATTCGAGACCAGCCTGAAGTACATAGGGAGGCGTTGTCTCGCGAGGAAAAAAAAAAAAAGAGAGAGAGAGAGGACTGCTGTTATACCATTCACCATTCGTCATACTAACTGGATCATACCAATGGCCGCAATGACGCGGGGGGAGCACCTAATGTTAAAGTTAGATTTGGGCAAGGTTTGTGGCTGAGTGACATTGCTTCTAGTTTAAAAAGCAAACAAAATACCTCTTGAAGTGGAAAACAGTGACTGGAGCCCATTTCCCAAGCTATAGCCAATGCTCCAACTATAAAGTGCACAGGGCCTAATACTACGCTAGTTATGCCCAATGGGCAGATCCCGGAGAATTGTGATATCACCAAGAACTCTCAGAACATTCTAGTCACCTTTGATCACAGCACGCGAGTCGGTCACAGGACTGGGTGTCTCGGTGAAACATCTCTGGTAGAGATAAGAATTACTGAGGCAAACCCGCCGAAAGGTGGCTAAATCTTTAAAGGTGATACCTTGATGGTCAGATCTGTGATCTGAACGTCGGCGCCTTGGTTTTAAAGGCACAGATCGAAGACTCCGCTGTTGTCCTGGAGTGTAGCTAACTCCAACCTTGATACCGCGTTATCAGAGGTAAGAGACTAATAAAAACACTATATTAACATAAATAATAAAACAAAAGCCAGAAGATTTAGTAATATACGCTTGCTGATCAATAATTAGTATATCGTTTCTTTATAACATTCTTCTCATACCATATATAATATTGGCATCACCAATTACAAGTGTGTATAGACTAGGGTTAAGTTTATACTTTTAAAGTCTAAAAATTAATACCTCTTCCCATCAACTGAAAAATAATCAAATTATGATATATTCTCACAATAGAATATTTTCACTGTAAAAAGGGAATGGAATACTGATGTGTCACGACATGGGTGAACCCTGAAAGTATTGTGTTAAGTGGAAGCAGTCAGCTGAATGATGAAAAGGAAAATACTGATTTTCCCTCTTATCCTCAGCATAGTTGTGTGGGAAACTTAATTTGTGATTCCTTCTTATGCAATTATCATATGTTTATAGTTTTTTTTGTTTAACTGACATATATCATTTATAAATATTTATGGACTATTTTATGACAGTTTGATGCATGTATACAATGTTTAATGATCAACAAGGTTAATTGGTATTTTTATTTCATATGTTTATCATTTCTGTTTGCTGAGAAATTTTGGATTCTTAATAGTTATTTAGAGATAGATCTGAATTGCTATAAATGATATTCACCCCACTGTCTTATAGAACATTGAATCTAACTCCTCCTGTCTGAATGTATTTTGGTATGTGATCTATGAAATTTTACAATCTAGGTAAACCTCTTGCTTTTCTTACAACTCAGAAATACTCTTCTTAAGAATCCAGGAGCCACTTCTTTGCGATACAATCATCAACTGCAGTTGACTGGATTTAACAAATGAGAAGGAGGTAAATTTTGTATTATAGAAAGTATACCCTTTCCAAATCCCCATAGTTGAAAACCTCGTTTTTAAAATGTTGAAGTCATTTTACTATCCTGCCAAGTTATTTATGTATATGGGGAAATAATAAATAATATCTAGCAATGGAAGGGACTCCCAGTTTTCTAGAGCAACATGTTCAATAGTTTTTCAACAACAGAACAGAAATAAATGCATCTTAGTTGGCATTATATTTTCAAGTAGGTTGCCTTTTACCAACTCAAACCAAGTTGATTTAATGCAACATCTTTGAGGGAGATGAATTTCCTTGTCACCATCACAGATGCCTACAGAAAGCCTAAAGCAGAATACATGATCAAGCATATGATAAGAAATACAAATATTTACCCAAAGTAGCAACAGCTAGCATTCTGCTTATTATTACAAATGAAACAACTGAGGTGGGAGAATTTAGAGGTTGATAGGAAAATAAAAATCATAATATAAAGTATTACCTGTTAATTTCATATTTCTGTTGAACACATTTGGTAATAAAAAGCAAAATTCTTTATATTCATCATACTAGGAAATGGAGACAAATGGTTAATGGTATTAAAATTACTCTCAAATTAACTGGGATATTTAGGTACCATTATTCTTCATTATGATTTCACCCATACATTGCAGTAAAATTCTTGACTAGACATGCCACTTCTTTTTGCAATTAATTTAACTGACACAAAACATAAAGTGTGCATATTAATGGGATAACTTGTGATACTTTGATATTTGTTATGTCAAATAACGCTTAAATTAAATTAAGCATGTCTGTCTCCTCAAACATTTGCCATTTCTTTATGGTGAAAACTTTCAAAATTCTTTCTTCCAGCTTTTTGAAAGGCACAATGCATTACTGTTATATATAGTTGCCATATTATGCAATAGCACACCAGAACTTCTTTTTCCTGTACAACTGTAGCTTAGTACTAACTGATTCAAAATCATTTCTTAGGGACTATGAGGGTTGGGTGTTGCTCAGTAGTAAGAGTTCTTTCCTGGCATGCATGAAGCTGTGGATTTGATTCCCAGTGCTGTGGAAAAATAAAAGTTTTAAATAGATGAATAACATATCTGCTTAAAGCTTCCAAAATAATGTTTAAATAATGCAATTAACCATATATAAGACCAAAATTAGATATAGCACAATTTGTTTAATATATCAGTAGGCATTTTAAACTATTTTAATAGTTTAGAATTATCATAGTTAACATTGGCATCGATGGTTAATGACCAGTATTTAAATTAGAAATGAATAGGTACTAAGTGTTTCTGTCCTTGGTATAGAACAGGCCTTGAAGAATTAATTTTTTGGTAGATTCTTGTATCATCTTACCTACTTGTCACTGTCATTCATTGTTGTCAAGATTCTTAAGTTATTGTGCTCTAATCATTTGATTGCAATAAAAGTAAACTTTTCAAGTTTCAAGACATACTCAAATACCAGGCTGAAAAAGTGCTTTGTTAAGTGATAAGCATTTCCAACACGTGAAATAGTGTAACACTTACCACCCATTCAGGAGTACTGAGAAGTGACAGTCTCCAACAGACTAATAGTGAGTGTTGTTGCCAGTATTACTTCAGTACTTTTGCAAAGTCGAAATAAACAATATCAAATGGTACATACTTATGCAAGCTTGACTTTATAAAAGGAAACACTTACATGGTTATTTATCTACCAATGATATATATTGCATATTTTACAGAAATACCTTTGTATGCCATTCAGTTTTTTTATTGTTTTACATATAATTCAAAAGTTAAGGTTATATAAAACTTGTTAGACAAAATAGGCAATTTGATTTTGGCTTCTGCATCAGTTAGAATCTTACCAGGAAACAGAACCTCTCATTGTTTTGAGAGACTACTTAGAGAGGGATAATCTGGGCTAAGGGAACTAACAAAAGATGTGGTGATTACCAGTAACTAATCATAGTAGGAAGCCATTATCAACCCCTAGGCCTGGAGAGGGAAGGGGAGAAAACGTTATTACTGGAGTTTAGCGTAAGTTAGGTGTTGTAGAAGAGGGGCTATCTTATGACAACTCTGAGCATAGTGAGACAGAAGGAAAAGGATGGATGAGGATAGATATACCGACTTCTTTTCTCATTTCTCCTCTTTCTCTCTCTCTTCCAAGCCTCTAATTTGATGCCGTTACACCATTGCCAACCAAGTAGAAGTCAGAACCGAAGTCAACGACAGCCAACAAAAGATCTCCTGTAATACTGTTAGTGAAGATTAGCCTTTCAAGAGAGCAGATCAGGCTAGGGAAATTTAGAAAATAATCCTGCAGAAGTGAGGAGAGAGACAAACTGAGAATTACTATCACAGTTAAAGATCGTGAAGCATCATTTTTTTTTCTGGAACATATTTGGACTTCAACTACTAAAAAGACAATTTTACTAGCTTCATTTTTAACACACTACTCAAGTATCTCAGGTTCTTTTTTAAAATCTTGAAATTTAGTGGCTTGCCAGGACTCTGGTTGAAGGTTGTAGCAGAGGGGGTGCGAGTTGCACTGTAATTGCCCATGTCAGGGAACACGCACTATCCTGAAAAAATCTGACCTTGAAGATGGAGAATAACCAGAAATCATACGATCTAGTACGAGAGTTAGGCCGAGGTAATTATGGTGTTGTGTACGAAGCCGTCATCAGACACAGTTCCACAAAGGTTGCGATCAAGAAAATGCAATGCCAGACAACTGAAATTACTGAACTAGCCTTTCGTGAGCTCTGGGCACTAAACATTATCAAGGGCCGACATCCCAATATAATTTCTTTAGAAGAAGGCATCTTGCAAAAGGATGGGATAATGCAAAAGATTACACGAGACTATAATTCTCCCCTCTATTTAGAGCTGGTGGAGGCTACACTAAGGAGGACAATTGACTTATATCCTCAAACTACCTATTGTATGTGGTTCGTAACAGAGTTTTGCAGTGGAGGAGACATGAACAAATACCTGTTGACTAGAGAACCGAATCGCAAGACCAACACAAGTTTTATGCTCCAACTGAGTAGTGCCATAGCATTTTTGCATAGGAATCGAATTATACATCGAGATCTAAAACCCGAAAATATTCTGATTTCGCCAAGCAGCCTAGACAGAAGCGATCTGGAGCCAACTTTGAAAGTGGCAGATTTTGGCTTGAGTAAAATTTGTTTGCCCCCTAGCCACAATCTAGGAGAACCTGTAGATTTAAACCAGTATTTTATTTCCACCCCGTGTGGAACCCAGTTCTACATGGCTCCTGAAGCATGGGAAGGCCAATATTCAGGAAAAACTGACATCTTCTCCCTGGGTATTATTTTCTGGGCAATGCAAGAGAGGATTACTTACTTCAACCAAGAAACGAAGAAGGAGCACTTGGGAAGTTACATTAAAAAAGGAAATGCGAATGTCCCAATTGGAATGGCACTTAGGCAAAATCCCCGTCTGCAACTTTTCAGTCCTACTAGAAAAAAAAACACCATGAATGTGAGAATTAAAAAGCTGATTAAGGAAATGCTAGCTGTAAACCCTCGAGGTCGTCCAGATGCAGCTGAAGTAGAATTCAGAATAGTAAAAATGTCATTTAGAGATAGCTGCTGAAAAATATATTATTTGCAAATATTTTGAATGGCATGTTGCTACTGGTTTAACAGTTATTAACACTGTGGATGAAAAA
Source organism: Dasyprocta punctata (assembly GCA_004363535.1). Lineage (NCBI taxonomy): Eukaryota > Metazoa > Chordata > Mammalia > Rodentia > Dasyproctidae > Dasyprocta > Dasyprocta punctata. Next base: position 105,067 of record RJWM01002013.1, on the reverse strand, counting down.
AATAATAATAAAAGCTATCTCCATGTCCTAAGCATTGAGATTTTATTGTGCAATGTTTCTTTTTCTTTACTTTTCTGAATCCAATCCATGCATTTTATTAGTATGTCTTAAATGTGTATTACTAATGTAGGTATAAATTTTTAGGTGATCATTGGTAGAAGTTTGGCAGGAAAATTCTGTAAGAGCCAGGAAAAGAATCTAATTTTCTGGTAACGCCTCAAGTATTTTAGACAATCCTTGTCAGGGTTAAGCATTTCCATGAAAGAAGAATTTTGCATGTTGGTAATGCAACCTTTGAAGCTTTATAAAGGAAACATGTACACATGTATTTATGTACATGTAAGTGTGTGAATGTGTACATTTTGCATTCCATACAAAAAACTGCCACCACTGTTTAAACTATATGTTATAGACTTGAGTTTTTGAGACTGGTTGGTGAAATCGGTGATGAAAAATAAACCTCCTCTCATTTTCCTCCCTGCCCCTCCCTCTAGTGAAAAATGCTAAGTTTTTCTAAGAGTATACAAATTTTTTGAAGCCATCATTATTGAGGATTTATAACTGTGAGCAATCATAACTGAAACTGAGCAATTCAAAGCTGCTGAAGTAGGTTTGAGCTCTCCAGTGCCTTGTATCACTGATGCTGTCTACTTTTGTCCCTTTGAGACAGTAATGGCAATAATAGTTGTCATAAGTATTATCACCTTTTTTCAAAGTAGAAAATGATCCATATTCAGCTTGATAAGTGGATAAAATACTGCAGCATCAACTACTTTTCCAATAGGAAAAGCTATTGATTTTATACAATCAGTTGGTATGATTTATGTCAAAAATCGTGAGACTATTGTTCCTCTTGGAGTCAGTTTAATTTTAACTATATGGTTGTCTCCATTTTTCCTGTAAATGTAGATAGTTAAAATCTAAAGAAAAAATGTTTTCCTGGAACACATCAGTCTTCAAAGTTAAATAGACTTTACATTGTTTCTAGGTTAATCTTTCTAAAGCACTAGAGTCTAAAAAGTCAAAATAGATCTAGAATACTGAAACTATTGATAGTTTGCATAATCTTGGTTTTTTGAAGTTCCACAACTTTTAGAATATTACTATCATTTGTTCCCCATTTAAAATATGTTCAGAGGATAATTGAAGGTAAACCATCAAAAAAATTGGAGTATGCAAAATTTCTACACTATGTGCTACTTAATCTGCAAGTTTAAAATTTGGGCTGAATGGTTTTATTGAAATAAAACTTCAAAGAGAAAAAATGAATATACATTTAATATCATTTTCAATCTTTTAAATAGAAGAATTCTTTTGGAAAGTAGAAGTGGCAATGTACTAAAATTTCATGGTAATGGATCCTCTGATTCACCAAACTAATTAAACACATACAACTGAGAAGATGGAGTTTCTAGGGGGAAAAAAGCACGTTATGATGTCTAATGAATAATGTGGCACCTCAGCAGATTGATGGGTGTATTAGTGTTTTACTAAAGAGATGTAACACAACATATAAAAATTCATAAGAAATTACAAGATTGGTTTACAATGGTCAGCCACAAAGTTGGATGAGGAAGTGTACAGAAGGTGTCTGCACACTGGAAACTGAAGGTTTCAGTCCGCTGTCTGGAGTTCACTGCAGTGTCCCGTGCAAGTGCATATCAGAAGGTTGATGAGTCTGTGTTGGAAGGCTGAAGAGTCTATTGCAGAAGGCTGAATGATCCTGGTTGTAAGTCAGAGTCTGCAACAGAAGCCAGGAGATGAAGTCCAATCTGAAGGTGAAGACTGGAGCTCCTCCAAAGAACAGAAGCCAATCTGTTCTTCCTCCTTTCCCCTTTATACCATCCAGATGATGAGACAATCTAGGGTGGGTCTTCTGCACCCTAAGGTATAGAACTATTGAGTCAACTTAGTTAAATTTCCACATTTCTTAAATTGACATAATCAACATTTACAATTCATCCCTTGTCAACTTGGCAACCAAACATATTTCTTTAAACCAGTCTCCTGATATAAAGACATGCTCATAATTATGCTTAACATGTTATAACTAACCTGTGTACAAATGGAAATGCACTTAATCCCTCCCCAGAATAGAATATAAGTTTTCTTTGATGCTTACTTTTATCATTTCCTAACTTTAATATTATAACACAAGTTGAACAATCCTTAAGAGCCAGTATTAAGTGTATCAACAATATATTATGTTACAACCATATTAGGGGAAAATAATACAATTGTGACCCACTTTTGTGTAGCTGATCATAGGATAATAGCTGATATTTAGAGCTACTTTTTTCTATTATTCATTTTGTATTCCCTTGGCCTTCAACAAGCATCTTGGCAGGTCTTGGTTCTTTCCTTGGTGAAATGATGCACATTTTCATTTCTGAAGGTTCTGGACCATTTGTCATTCTGCCTGGATTAGGTTCTTGTAGTTTGAAATAGAGTTTAATAACAAGGCATGGTGACACTAAGAGGTGCACTGAGAGATCCTCTGCACTCCACGCACACTCTTCCTTTCCTCCATTGTGGAGTAATAGTTCAATTTCCCCTTGACAGTCTGGGCCAATTACCCCTGAGAACACTGTGATTCCCTTTTTAGCTTGTTTCATCAGAGGCATGAGGAGACCAAAATGACCAGAGGGAAGTCTTAGCTTCTAGTTCAATGATATCATCTCTGTGCTTCTGGTACAAGCCTTTCTCCCTCTGGAACTGAGACTTTTAAGGTAATGGAACATCAGATCATGGGAATAGGTAGCAAAAATTTTGCTAGTGGAACACTGGGGATAATGGTGAATGGTACCATTCCCTTTTCCACCCTTTGATTCCTGGACCCCCTGAAACCTGGCTATGGAATACAGAGTACCATGTAGTGGATACTGATTCAAATCATATACAGCCTTTTGAAGAATGTTACTCCATCCTTGCAAGCTATTGCCACCTAGCTGGCATTACAAGTGTGTCTTCAAAAGACCATTCCATCTTTCAGTTAATCCAGCCACTTCTGGGTAGTGAGGAAAATGGTAAGACCAATGAATTCCATAAGCATGAGCCCATTGCCTCACTTCTTTGGCTGTAAATTGTGTTCCTTGGCCAGAAACAATGCTACATGGAATTTCATGATAGTAAATATGGTGTTCTGTGAGTCCACGGATGGTAGTTTTAGCAGAAGCATTAAGTACAAGAAAGGCAAATCCATATCCAGAATATGTGTTTATGCCAGTGAGGAAAAAATACAGTCCCTTCTATGATGGAAACCAGGCTGCAGGTTGATCACCCCGGGAAATGGTGCCATATCTGGGAATCAGTATTGGTCTCTACTGTTCACATATTGGGCATTCAGCAGTGGCTGTAGCCAGATCAACCTTGCTGAGTGGGAGTCTGTGTTAATTAGCCCATATATAACCTCCATCCCTGAAGCCATGGCCCCTCTCTTCATGAGTCCATTGGGCAATGATGGGGTGGCTGAAGAAGGAGGTTGGCCACTGTCTACAGAATGGGTCATCTTATCTACTTGATCGTTAAAGTCCTTTTCTGCTGAGGTCACCAGAACAGTGCTTTTCGTGTTTACATAGGAAACAAGTAATTTTACATCCTTTGCCCATATGGAGAGGTCTATTCCCATACCTTTTCCCCAAATATCGTTGTCACCAATTTTCCAATTATGTTCATTCAAAGTTCCTGACCATCTTGCCAGAGCATTGGCTATAGCCCATGAATCAGTATACAGTCAGACATTTGGCTATTTCTCCTTCTGGACAAAATGTACTACCAGGTGTACTGCCCAAAGTTGTGCCCTCTATGATGACTTCCCTTCACCACTGTCTTTCAGGGATGTCTGAGAAAGGGGCTATAATGCTGCATCTGTCCTCTTGTGTGGTGGTGCCTGCATAATGTGCAGAGTCATCTGTAAACCAGGTGCTAGCCTTCTCTTCCTCTGACAGCTAATCATGTGGTACACATCACAAGGCCATAGGTGCATGATGGGAAACATAAGGCAATATATCAGACCTAGGAGCCATAGGTATTTGGGCTCCAAATAGCATGTCTACTTTCCACTGGCACTTCAAGTACCATTGGATCTGCTGAGTCGTATGATCCCAGTGGCAAAGCATCCTGCAAAGCAGCCTGGACCTGTTGCAGAGCCTTTTCTTCTTCTGGGCCCCACTCAAAACTATCAGCATTCTGAGTCACTTGGTAAATGTATCTGAGTAATGTGTTGCCTCCAGAATCCAAATAGGTCCAATAGGCATTGTGTCTCCTTTTTGGTTTTATCAGAAGCCAGATCAAACAATTTATTTTTTACCTTAGAAGGATTATCTCTACATGCCCCGAACCACTGGACTCAGAAATGTCACTGAGATAGAAAGACCTTGACTTTTTGTTGAATTTATTTCCCATCTTCTGGTTTTTAAATGTTTTACTAACAAATCCAGAGTGGTTGCTACTTCCTGATCACTTGGTCCAAACAGCATAACATCATGAATATAATGGACGAGTGTGATACCTTGTGAAAGACAAAGGCAATCAAGATTCTTATGAACTAAGTTGTGACACAGGGCTGGAGAGTTAATGTAATCCTGAGGTAGGAGAGTGAAGGTATATTGCTGGCCTTGCCAGCTGAAAGAAAACTGTTTCCAATGGTCCTTATTGATAAATATGTAGAAGAAGGCATTTGCCAAATCTATAGCTGCATACAGAGTACCAGGAGACATGTTAATCTTCTCAAGCAAGGAAACCACGTCTGTTACTGCAGCTGCAATTGGAGTCACCACTTGATTCAGTTTATGGTAACCTATCATCATTTTCTAAGACTCATCTGTCTTCTGCATAGGCCAAATGGGATAATTAAATGAAGATGTAGTGCGGACCACCACCCCTGAATCCTTCATGTCTTTGATGGTGGCACTATTCTCTGCAATTCCTCCAGGAATGCAATACTGCTTTTACTGTTTTACCAGTCAAAGGTAACTCTAATGGCTTTCATTTGGCCTTTCTAGACATAATAGCCCTCACACTACAGATTAGGGAATGAATGTGAGGATTCTGTCAAATAGTGAGTATATCTATCCTAATTATGTATTTTGGAACAAGGAAAATGACTACAAGGTGGATTCCAGGATCTATTGAACCCTATGTGAGTCAGACTTTGCTAACATTTCATTGATCACCTGACTTCCATGGGTCCCTGTTTTTACTGAAGGATCAAAATAACATTTTGGATCCTCAAAATCAGTGTTAGTTTAGAACAAGTGTCCAGTGTCCCTGAAATATCCGATCATTTCCTTTCCCCCAATATATAGTCACCTGGGCCAAAAGCTTTAGGTCTTTTTGGGGAAGGATGGGAGAAAGATTGTATAATTTTGGGTGCATCAGGATCCTTATCCAAGGGGACCTGGTCTCCCCTTCATTCAAGGGGTCTGCATCTTTAAACTGTCTCAAATCTGGGAACTGATTGAGGGGTCATGATTCCCTGTTCCATGATTTGAAGTAAGTTTCTGTTCATTTGCCCTTAAATTTTTTTGATGATATAAATCTACTAAAAATTATGTAGGCTTCTCATCTATGTCACTTTTGGGAACTCTGTGGCTGATTAGCCAACACCGTAGGTCTACACGTATCAGATTATTCTGATCATTTTCCTGCTTCTGTTGTCCATTATGGTAAGTACGTGGGCCCTGCATTTGGCGATCAAGTGCTGCTAATTCACTTCTAACACTCCAGGATCCAATCAAGCCCATTTCACTTAAATTTCCCAATTGAGTAACTGCAGTCGCCACTGCAAGGCCTGGTATACAGAGAAGAGCAACGACAGGGCTCTTCAGGTATACTGGTGCTCCTCTCATGAATCTGCTTCTCAGGATGTTACTGAAGGGTACATTTTCTGGATTATCCCAGCGTAGAAGATTAGGTTTAACATGACAAATCCACTCCCACATTCCCATTTTCCTAAACCTCTGAATCCCTTCATCAACAGTAAGACATAGAATAGCAGACATCTCTAACTCATTCACATGGGTCATCTTTTGATCCATACTTCTTTTCACTGGCCAAATAAACTATTAACACCTTTCTTTGCTCCTTGAGCTACAACATTAAATTCAGAATACGGGTATATATTTTTGCCACCATTCTCCCACTCCCATAAAATCCATTCCCACAGTTTCTCATTAGGTTTCTGCTTATAAGAGCTAGAAAATTCAAGAATTTGAGAGAATAGCAGACCTCCACATTGGTCATACTATCTACCTCATGCTTAGGACCCTTCTGTGATTTGAGCCAGGTAATAGGTTTAGAGACAAAAATGGGTGTTAAGGGTGTGTCCTCAGAAGAATTATCCTGCTTGTTCAACACAAGATTGGTTTCCCCAGGTATACTAAAAGAGGTCAACACTGCAGGCGGTGGAAGTAGGGATGCCTCCGCCACTGTGGGGGAGAAAATTTCTTCCTCTGGCAAAATAATCTCATCAGCATGTAGAAATTTGACATTCTCAGATTCATCAGGATCCTCCCACATGTTTCCATCCCAGTTTATAGGATCCTATGCTTTTCCAATCTGTGCCCTCACCTTTGCTTCAGATACCCTTTGAGGTTGAGCATTAAACTTACATCGTAGTTCAGTCAATCAAATTTAGAAGGCCTGTGATTGGATTTCTGCAATCATCCTTGTGGCTAAAAAGAGAGTAGATTTTCTTTTAGGACACAATTAGAAACTTTTAAATTTCTTATGTGTGTCTGGAGCTATGAATTTGAATCTTTGAACTCCTTATTTTCCCTTATGAATTTGTCATCAGAGCCAGAAGTCTTGAAAATTCCTATGAATGTTTTGAACTCATTGTGTAGGGTTGCTAAGATCAACCATCCAGCATCATTATGTCTCCTGCTCTGCCAAAGATATTCAAAACTTTTGTGTATGGAGTCACCAAATTCCTTATGTCTCACAAGTGGAGAGTTAGGATAATTGAATGAATCTACATGGCATATTACTTTAAACAGTTCACATCAAATATTATCAGTATTTCCCACAGAATTAGGAGAGATCATGGTGTCTTTTGGTCTCATCAAGTTAGAAAGCTGACTCTAGGAACCCCTAAACCACTAAATAATTTCATCACTGTAATTCTGTTTTACTAGAGTCATTCCCAGGACCAAAATCTGTATCCATCAGTGTTTTATTAGAGAAAAAGATATAACACAAGGTATACAAATGTATATGCAATCGCAAATTTGGCTTACAATGGTCACGCACAATGGATGAGGAAGTATGCAGAGGATATCTGCACACTTGTGACCAAAAGTTTTAGTCCAAGGTCTGGAGTTCACTGCAGTGTCCATGCAAGTTAATATCAGGAGGCTTATGGGTCTGCAAAGAAGGCTAAAAAGTCTATAATGGAAGTGGAAGAGTGTGATGAAAGCCTGAAGATGAAGTACAAGCTGAAGGCAAAGAACAGAAGGAGATATGTCCTTCTTTATTTCCCCTTTATACCATCCAGGTGATGAGCCATCATAGGGCAGGTCTTCTACACCCTTGGGTGTAGAATTGCTGAGCTGATTTAGTTAAACTTCTAGACTTCTCAAATAGACACAATCAATCAACCATTACAATGGGGTGATAACTTGCCAGCACTTCATTTGCTCTTCACATATCTATGTACCTGGAGCCCCAGTTTCCTAAGTACATGAGTTTTAGTCCTGTCTCATTTAAAGTAAGCATTATAAAGGCCAGGAGTTTGGCTCAGTGGCTTAAGTGCCTGTCTGGCAGGAGTGAGGTTGTGAGTTTGATCCCTGATGCTGCAAATAAATAAATAAAATAAGCATTATAACATTTTCTTTTATGTTTTGTACTTTTGTGGTGCTTGAATTTCAACTCAGAGTCTTTTACATATTACATGGGTGCTTTACCACTGAACTACAACCCCAGATTTTACTTGTGAAGTAGAATTTTTTTTTTTATTTGGGATATGGTGTGAGGTGATCAGGAAATTTTTTCTGGAATTTTCTGAAGTCCTTGTATTCTAAATTAGCCAAGCAAAATGACAGAAAATTCTTCATCTTCCTTTATTATTTCAGTCAGAGATATTTAGTAAGTGCCTACTGTGTGCTCAGCATTAAAAATTAGTTGATAAAAATGATAATTTAAAAATGGCTTTTAGTCACAGACTTTTCCCAGTCAAGAATAAAAAATAAAATGTGTTTGGTGATGCTTAAAAATTCCCAGATATTTCCTAGAGGAAATCTAAAATCAAGAATTCATGCACAGTCCATGGCCCGTAACGGGTATTAAAAAAAATATTCCGCATGAATTATCTTGCCATGATTTCTATAGTGTTTTATGAAATTTGTTTTAAAGAGGCCTTGTAGGCAGCTGTGTCCAGTTAATATGCAGGGTTTTTACAGTTAGTTCCTAGAATCTTATTTTACACTAGTTGTAACTTAGAAAAATGGGGTTCCTGTAGCTTTTTGGTGCTAAAGAATACTTTGTCATTATGATGAAGTGTCAAGTGTCAGGTAAATAGCACTCAGAATAGTTCTTTCTGCTTGTCTGGTTTTATTTCTTTGTTGTTGTTGCTTTTAATTGTAAAACGTCACCAGACCATTGTAACAGCAACAAAATAATTCACCAGCCTGACAACATGGTAAAAAGAAATCATCAGTACTTCAGAAATGAAATCAATTTCTGAAAATTTCTTTAAAGTTGTCAAATATGTTTTGTTAGTCAAATTTTTGTTGCTATACTTTACTACCAACAGTCTATATATGAAAAAATGTAGGCTTATTTAACTCACAGTTTTGGAGGTTCAAAGTTAAGTGTCAGGAGCCTTTTTTGTTTGACTTCTGATGAGTGCAATGGCTGGTTGGATATCAAGGCAACAGCAGATGCAGAAGAAAGCAGTCATATCTTGAACAGAAGCAGAGAGAAAGAAGATGAATGTGGCTAGACTTGCTGTTTTCATCAAATTTTCTCAGGATAACTACCAGAGGGATCACACAAGAACTACTGAAAGTTTCACATGAGATATACCTCATGACTCAATGACTAAATGACCTCTCAATAAGTTTCACCTCTCAAAGTTTCCACTACTTCCCCAAAACACCACATTTGGACCAATCCTTTAATTGCAGTCAACCCTTGCAGGACACGCAAAATCACAAGCAAAACAAACTGCAGCACTTAGAAATTGGAGTAGGTTTAACATACATGCAGGTCAGTTCGTGTTTTAGTATTCTTAATTTTCATGGAAATGCAGAAACAGTTTTAATTGACTATTTACTTTGAAAAAAATAAATATTAAGAACATAGTAGTGCAACTGAATGGAGAAAATGGAAATTCATATACATCATTGGTATTGGGAGAAAAATCATAGGTGTACAAAGGAGGTGACAAATCTTAGTCTATGTGCCATATCTGCAGAAGTCAGCTGTTAATCAATGTAACTGATATTATTATTTATTAATTGCTTAGTGTGTACTAGACTTTCTCTGTATATTTATATAATTATAGTCAGATGACCTTACCATTACCTTCCTTCTGCATTAGGAGATTAAGATCAGATATGCCACTGTTTTCTGCAAAAGGATGTCAGTTTAGTTTTGCCATATTTCCTGATCTTCCAAAAAAAGAAGTAGAGAATCTAGATATTTTCATGGTAATTCTATGTTTAAATATAGATTGACTTTTTTTCTGTTTCCTGGTCAAATAATATATATTTGTAGGTGTGATATAGTTGATATGCCACTGTCTTTAGATTCTAACCTACTCAAATATAACTATATTGTCACAAGAATCTTTAGAAAATCTATCCAAAGTTATGACTAATGGAAAGATTTCTGGTACTGTGTAAGAACTGAAAAAGGAAAATATTTGGAATAAGGGAGACTTTTGGCCCCCATGAAATCTTACAGACGCTATTTAACATTTGTAGCTTCTGGGTAGCTAGGGAGAAGGAAGTTCTTTGAAGGGAAATGTTTCTAGAAATATCTTTGTGTATCATATAGTTACTGCATTCCCAGTACCCAAGAGAGATAGAGCACACCACTTCACTCTATTCAGGACAATAATAGAAAAATGTACAGCCCTGTGTTTCACAACAGCCAAGTAAAATACACCTAGTTCATGAATAACCATATTATTACATGAACAAAAACAAAAAGAAAGTCCTAATTTATATAAATTTCTCTTTTTTCCAACTTCTCCACTGATACTGCAATCACTGGAAGTAGTTTTCACAAACATTATAGTTTCAGGGCCCCTAGAATTGGGAATTATATTGGGAGCCAGTAATTTCTTTCTCTGTAATTTATTCTTTTCATCAGATTTTTTTGTAAGTACATAGCATGGAGAAATAATCTATAGTTCCAGTGTTGAATTTACATTGAAAATGATAAATGTATATGGAAGTAGAGGGTGCACATGCAATTTTGAGGAAAGAAGCATTCCAGTTCATTGCAATAGGTATGAGGCAGAAAAAAAATACAAAAATTGATTTGGACACCTAAGTGTAGTAACTCTGAAATTGTAGCAATGCCTCACTTATGTTAGAAAGAAAATGTAGATCTAAATGTATTCTCTGGTTATTCGTGCAGAGAATTTTGTTCTACCCTTTCTGCTTTAACAAAGAACAGTAAACATAAAATGAAAAACATGGAACAAATTTAAACACCAACTATAATGTATAGTTCTTCATAGTATTATTTTGAATGAAGAAATAGTGCCATTTCATCTCTGAAAATTGCTGTGTTTGGTGAAAGCTGTATTTTATAAATATTGTTAAAGAAAGTTTCACATTCAGAGAAATATCTAATTCTGGGGAAACTTCTAGACACAGAAAAGCCCAATTAGCTGAAAATAATGGGAAAGGATTATAGAGAGCAGAAAGATAAGGATAATTGGAATCCATGAATAATCCTTCTTGTTTAAATCCTTAGTTTCAACTTATTCTTCCTTCAAATAATTTATCAAAATAGCTCACAATACAAGGCAACTGGTTTGAATTTAAACCTTTTCTCATGTAATACACATAGGAATAGTCCAGTAATGACAATTTTTAGACTTTAATGAATTCTTAATATACACTGTACTATATACATATATTATCACAATACTTACAAAAATCATGCAAACGAGATACTACCAACAGGTAACTGAGGTGCAGTGAGGTAAAGTGGCTTAAGCAAATTCACAGTTAAATTTAAACCATAGTTTTTGAATACAAAAGCAATGATATATTGTCTCAAGTATAATTGGAAAATTGTACTGAGTACTAGGAAAAGATTCAAGTAGTGCCGATAATTTATAACTGAATGTAGGACACTGGAAAGTAGTTAATTTTGCTGTTATATGTTTCCATTTATGTTTTCCTTTACTATCCATCTTAAAGGAATTTATTCATAATGGCTTAAGAATTTACTCCATACAATTTAAATCTACATATATCATCAAAGAATGATGCCATTAATATTTTATGATATAATTGCCTTTATGTGAATCATTAGATTGCATGTATGGTGTGATCAAAATATACAGTGAATGCTTAAATTTTAAAAATAATTGGTGAAAAGCATTTAGCCTCCATCAATACATTCATCTTTTCTTCACCTCACACTTATTTCATCATTCTTCCAACTTTAAGCAGTAGTACTTTAAGTTTTTTGTGTGAGAGTATTCAAGAGGTATTATTTAAAAATGCAGTGAATGCTGCCGCCACATGCCATGTAATAGAAAGAGGCTTGTTCAATCATTAGTATGTGTCCTCATCTGCCTAATTCAATGGATCTGGTACCCTGTGATTTCTGGCTTTCCAGAAAGTCAAAATGACCTCTTAAGGAAAACATTTTGATTTGATACAGGTCATTGAAGAAGCCAAGACAGCACAATTAAAGACATAAAAAAAGGACTTCCAGCACTGCTTCAGAAAGTGGTAAGAATGACAAGACAACTATGTTTGAAGTGAGAAGGAGAATTTTATTCCTTACGATAATGATAATTTTTAAATTTTAACATTCACTGTATTGGTTCATCACATCTCCTCTGGAAACACATTACAAACAATGCTTTATAAAATAATGTTTTAATAGTTCTGCCAACAACAACACTTACTTAAAGTATACTTGTGGTGTGTAAGAAAAGTTAAAAATCAACAGTCTGATGCTCTGAGACAAGATGTACTCACCCAACCTACCACATGGTTAGACCATTAGACTCAGTCAGCCTTGACTGACCACATCAGCTGCAACTTAGAGATAGCTCAACCTGACTCAGTCTGATCACATCCATCTGGACGGCCTGTACTGTCTGACATGTAAACATATTCCATTTTCAAGGACTGTATAGCCGAGATAAACTAGTCAAGGACATGCTTAGTTTTAAACAATCACTGCGCCCCAGTTCCCTCCCTATTTTCTCCCACCTTATGATAAACAACTCCTCTGACTAACCTGCCCAGGACAAACCTGCCTGACAATGTACTACCTGACTCATGTAACCAACTATATGATAACCTGCTATCAGCTTTTGTGCTTTCTGCTTACAAAATGTATATAAATCTCTGTTTCATTCTCAGTCAAGGCTGGTATTTGGACTTGGTCCCACCAGCTTGCTAGTGTAATAAACACCTGCCTTCCAACTCCTTGGTGCAAAGGGTCTTCCATTTGATTTGATGTCAGATTTCTGAAACAGAGGCATCCTGGACTTCTATTCCATTAGTCAGTTTATTCAGTGTATTTAAGGTATACCAGTGGTATAGTAGGTACTCTTAGGTATAATGTGGCTAAAAATACTAGTATATAACTTCAATGACCTAGGAGGAAGAAGGAAGCAAGTACAGATAACGGCATTTAATAGGTAATTTATTATGCGATAAGTAACTATTCTAAGAATGATAAGGTATTAATTATATGGACAGAAACAAAGAATGTTTAATAAATAGAAAATTCCCATGTAGTACTAACAAGGCATGAGAAAAGAAATAAACTAGTAATATCCAAAGGACAGTTGACCAACTCAGCAATCCAACTAAATTGACGACAACATTATACTATGTCTTCTTCTCTTTATTCAAAAGGGAAAATAACTATTATGACTTAATTTACAGAATTTTAAATAAGTGCTTGCATTTCAGGCCCTGGATTAGGCACTTTATGTATCAATCAATTACCTAATTTTGTAATTAGGTAGTTCTATAAGGTGGATACTATTATTGTCTCTTTTTAATGTAGAAAATTGAGGCCTGGAGTCAAGTCTGAATTAACTTCAATGCATGATTTAATACCACCATCAACACCTTCCTTGTGTAAGTTATAAAAAGCACCATGAAGAAAGAGGCAGTACATGTATTGGGGGAAAACACAGAACTTGACCAACTAGATTTCACACCTTGACTTTGCCAAATATAATGTAGTGTATGATTCTAGGACAGTAACTTTACCTAAGCCTCCATTTTCTTACGTTTTCAGTGGGCATAGCATGTTCTCTTCAACATACCTATTTAGTTCACTTCATCGTATGTATTTAGTTTAGATATAAAGCATACTGACACTATTATATTTCATGTGCAGATAGTTTGTAATACCGCAAGAAATAAAATAAACTGACTCATTTATTTATGCTTATCTCTTGAAGAAGGTAATGAGAAAAGAATTACCCTCTCCCTCTCCTATCCATCACAAAGAAATTAAGACTGAAGATCGTATAGTAGATATGAATTGTGAGATGACCACAAATGTTAGTAGACAACTAACATTTGGCTCCCCAGGGAGGGGAACCAAAATCTGATAATGTCCATGTGAAGGTATGTGAATTCATGTATTATGATACCTTTGTATTAATCTGTTTTCTGTTGCCATAATATAATTCTACAGACTAGGTAATTTTTAAAGTAAATGAGCTTATTTTCCATGCAATTCTAGGGAATGGAAAGTTTAAGCATCGTGCTAGCATCTGGTGAAGACCTTCACAATGCATCTCAGTGTGGTGGAAGGTGAAAGGGCAAGCAAGCGTGTGCAAAAGAGAAAGCCCAAGAGACCAGGGTCATCTCTGTAACCTGTTTTCAGAGTAACTGACTCACTCCTTTGATAGCTACGTTGATTTATGCAAGAAGGCTCCATTCTGATGAGCCGCTCACCCAGTTCCCGACACTCTTACATTGGGATTAAGTTTCTAACATATGAATTGGGGGGTGGCACATTCAAACCATTGAAAACTTCATATAAAATACATGGGAGGAAGAACAGTGAAGTTCCTATCCAAGACGTTGAAGGGAGATTTAAAATACAAAATCATTGTATGCAAGTCACAGCACAGGTACAAAATTATCTTTAAAAGGAAAAATAATGACCTCTACAGTGAGGAAGTTGATGCATGACCCAAATGAAAGTATCACTGTATGTTGAAAGACAGTCTTCATCAATCAAAAGAAGCAACTGGTTGACAGAGAAGCATGAGGAAAACAGAGACAGTGATATGGCTTACACAAGCAAGTACTATGCCAGGCTGATGGGAATTTTCAGTTCATGGCAAATTCTTCTATACTATAAATACAACTATATAATGACTCAAAAACAGAACTGTCCTGTGGGTGGATATTTAGGCAGTTCTGAGTGTTTTATTAGTGTAAAGCAGTGGTGATGAACCTATGGCACGCATGCCACAGTGGGCTGTTTATTGTCACTGAAAACTAAAAGTTTGGCATCAATGGTATAGACAGAGGTAGCTGCCTCTTTTTGCACATGTATAAACATATAATCATGGCTCAATGATGAATGATTATGAGTAATAAATCAGTGTTAGGTCTTTCATATATGTTTAGTACTATACTAAAGAAAAGTACCTGCTTTCAAGGGAAGTTTAATCTGGTTAGTGAGTTAAATCTAATATATGTGACCCAAACAAATCACCATACAAAGAAGTGTCAAGTTTACAGATTTTCAATGCTCCAGAATGGGTGAGAACAGACTTTTAGAAGCTCATCTGAACCTAAAACTAAGGTAGACCTTTTTTTAGGTGTTAGAAACCCCCAATACTGTAACCCACTTGTCAATCTATTGAAATTCTATTCTAGTTGAGAATGTGTATAATTTTATATATAGAATAATAAAAATACATTTAAATACTGAAAGTAGAAAATGCAACAAATGTGACTTGTATGGCTATGAGTTGAATTTCCTCAGATTATTCACCTCTTCAAATGCTATTAAATATCTTCAGCATAGACACCACTGATAAGATTTTTAAAAAGAGGCCAAAATTTAGGTAATCTACAAGATCAAAATTCAATAACTGCAAATGAAATAACAGCACCTACTATTGCAGTTACACAAGTGCACACGCGCGCATACACACACACACACACACACAAATACAAATGCACACTTTCATTCTCAAGACAAATTTATTTGTAAGTGCCATTACCACACCATTTTTACTGAGGAGAAAACAGAATTTAATAAATAAATTATATAAGTAGGAACTGCAGAGCCTAAGTTTAGCTACCTAGTTGCAGTTTATTTTTACTGTGTTTAGGGTAAAAGACATAGGAGATGTCTTGATCAAGGTAGGAACAAAAAAATAGACAAATTTTCCCTTCCTTTATGTTCATAGTAGACAATACTATGTGGTAAGAGATTTATCTCTATCAGGGTCTTCATTTATATACAATGTTGTAAATAGGGATGCTGGAACTTTATGTCTTAGTAGTGTAGGTAAGAATACAGTATGTTATACTGGTTTAAAGCAAAGTCTCTGGAGACAGATTTCATGATTTTTAAAACTGATCCTACTATTTATTATCCATATAATTTTGGACAAATTACCTGAATTCCTTAATTTCTTCATTTACAAAGTTGATATGTCAAAGGGGTTAAATGACATCGCCTATATTCAGTGTTTAGTACAATACTTGGATCGTAGTAAATACTCAATGTTAGCTGTTATTTTCATTCCCACTCTGATGGTGAAGATAGCAAATTTGAAAGTTAACAAATTTGCTTAGACAATTGGTTTCTAAACTTGATTGTGCATCAATTTCTCTTAAGAGCTTGTTAAAGCACAGATTTCTGTGATTTACATCAAGTGTTGCTTATTGATAGAGCTGGAGTGGGCCTGAAAATTTTGCATCTCTATCAAGTTCCTCTAAAATGTTGTGCTGTGGGTTCAAAGACCATACTTCAAAACTACTGGGTTAAAGAATGGTGTTAATTAAAATTAGATCACAACTTTTGCTGTAACACTGGGCAGATCATTTTGGTCCTTCATCTTCTAGGCATATTTGCAACTTCTCAGAGTGGCCAGATCTTTTAGAGACTGGCATTCATGTGGGCGGTATCAATCTTCACAATCACTGAATTAAGGAGAATTAGCTCAAATTTGGAAGTAGAGAAATAAATCCATCAATATCTTACCACTCATTATTTGTAGGAGGTGAGATTATGAATATTTGGACTTTCTTTTAACATTTTTTATTCTGACACAGTTACTCTGAGGTCTTATTAATGTTATAATCTGAAGTGACTTTTCAATGAATTCAGAATGCTTAAAAGGTAACTCCTTTATGAGGAACTGAAGTGACTTTTGTCCATCTTCCACACGTTAAGCCTCATGGCAAGTCATTTCATCCAGGCTTCCCGCTCTGAGACACCCATCTCTGGTGTCTTTCTCTCACACTGAACATGATTCTTGATGAGTGCAGTGTAGCACATCCAAAATTGCACTACATAAAATGTCTCCCTCTTGAATTCATTTTCTTACATTGCTTATTTGAAAAAAAAATTATCCACTAGTTATCCATTTAACAAATTAAGTCTGGAGTGTATAATTCAGAGATAATGTCTTCTTTTTTTCATGTGTCTAATACGAAACACTATGCCACTAATAAAAAAATGAGCCTGTTGCATTTCAACAAATTGTTCTTGTTAAACTAAAGTAAGGGGATAATAGTTGAATTTAAAGTATAAACCAGGTGGTACTGATTTGCCCTCTAATTTGAATTATTCTTCTACTAGTAGTGGTGAAATTTTTAGAGCTTTCAGTGGTAACAATTTGCTGCGGCACATGTACCATAGGTTCATCACCGCTGCTTAATCCATTCCTGCAAATTTTTTAGAGCATGTTTGCTATAAAACTAATACTGATTAAATACAGATTTAAAAAGCCATAAAATGCAACCAAGCCCTCTTAAGTAATTTCAAAACATATTAATTGGACATCTACCACATGCTAAGCTTTATACTAAGTAATGTGGGGGTTACCTAGGCATAATTTTACACATTATTGTTAGGAGACTTTTTCTGTTATAAACTGCTTCACCTTCACATAGAAAGTGTCAGAATAATCACACTATGAACTCAGGACTTGGAATTTTAAAACCTAGCTCTTATTCTTTATCTTTCTGATCATGAAGAAGTTTATTAATCGCTAAGTGCCTTAAATCATACGAAGTAGATCCTAATAGTTCCTAGTCCATATGGTTGTTATGAAAATTAAATGAGTTAATACATGTAAATTACTTACTCTGAGTCTGGTATTTATTAGACACTCAATGATTTTAGGCGTTATTGTTAGAGAGAATAAGAAGTCTATCTTCAACAATCAATAAACTTTAAATGCTTGCAATTCCCACAGCTCCCTTTTTGAAGCAAAAGGTTATTTTTCTACATTGTGCCTTAACTCTTCTTATAACTGTATCTGGTGACATAATTCTTACTTATTAGCAAAGGATCATAAGCAGATAAATTACTGAATCAAAAGTTATTTCCAGGAAAAGCAATCTCACATTTCAAGTCTTCTGTACCATTACGTTCTTTCCCCAAAACTGAGTGATGCTATTGCTAACCTAGATTACTATGTTTCAGATATCACTCACCTGATGTCCTTGCAAAAAATGTTCAGAAATTTTGCCTTTTTATGCTTTTGAAGTTTAGTTTTTTAAAACAATAACTAGGGAAAATAAACTCTTGCAGTCCTGCATTAGTCCTGATAGATTTCTCTTCCAATGTTGGAACTAGTGCAGAGTAGTATGTACCTGATCATGGGATGTTTTTGCAGTTAAACTAGATATCTGAGATCTTAAATTCCAATCTTATTTTATTTTCTTTAACAGACCACAAAATGCAAAGGGAATTCCAATGAAATTTTTGGATTTATTGACACTTGAAAATAACTGCACACTGAAATAACATTTTTCTTTTTTCAGTAATCTTGACTTTGTTTTGAATTTGTTTCATTTCTTCACTCACTGTCTAAACATCCTTCCCATGACCTTTTAAATTAGCTATGTATTTTGTTGTGATGCTTCTTACGGTAAAGTCTTAATATGTTGGAGAACTAAACTTGACGCTAAATATGTTTAGGTCCGAATTGATTGCACTAATTAGGTTTTACAAATGTAATCCACTGAAGATTAGAGGATGGATATCAACCAAAGTTTATTACCCTTTTTAAGTAATTGTTTAAAGATAGTCAATAGAAAATATATTATACTTCCAGGTAGCCACAGTGTGTCTGATTTGAATGTTAAAACTTTAGTATGAAGTGTGTTTACTAAATCTGTAAGGAATATTATTAGAAAAAAAGTAGTAAAAATGTAATTTAAAATTATCGGTGGAAAAAATGAATTAAGAACAAATATAAGAGAGTAAGAAATGAGACGGAAAACAGAAACTTGAAAACAGAGAGAAATAGAAGCTAAAAATAAGGTATCATTAAATCTAATATTAAGATCAAAATAAATTGATTTAACTTTACAGTTAAATGGCAGTTTGAGAGATGAGAATTTTTATTTTTTTAATCTTTACTGGTACATATATGCAATACATAATGATTGTATTCTTTATGCGGAGTTGTTACGTGTGCATAACACATTTTAATTCTTTTTTTTTTTACCTGTTTCCTCATCCCTTCCTCCATATCTTTGTTCCCTTCTCTGTTGCAAAAGCTTGGGCATTTTGAATCCCTGTCTCATTTATCAGAATCACTGCCAAAATTTCAAATCACAAGAATGCTAAAAAATTTTTAAATTATCAGTAAGCTACTAGCCAAATTAATGCTATGTTGACACTATTAAGTAAAAGAAATCATTGGAGAAAATATAAGGCAAGATACATAAATAAAAATCAATGTTGTCATGGGTATTGAACATTTCCAAACTTGATTGTACCTATAAATTGGATTATATCTAGAAACTTCAGTATTAAATAAAAAATTAAAATGTGGAAAATTCTCTAAAATGAGGGAGTATTTTAACATACTTCTCAAAGTGTTATAGTTCAAGGATACTAAAATAGTGAAATTATAGGTTTTTTTACATTTTACATAAAAACATACAGTCTTTTTCTAATTGACATGTTTTTGGTTTGTGTAAAAAGTGGTGCATAAATTAACTATATTATGTTTATTATTTTCAATTCAAATGGAATATATTTGAGAATTCTTCTTAGTTAGAAAACAAATTAGAGTAACTTTCAAAATATTATAAGACAATACAATGATTAATTAAGTCAAGAATCAATAACAGAAAATATATAAATAGATTTTTCTAGAATCTGAAAGGCACACACGTAAATAATGATCAAGTAAGAAAACCAAGTGGAAATTTGAAATGATTTTAACTTAAGACCATTAAATATATCATATAAAACTTGTAGAATAGAGTTAAAGTGCTATTAATGAGGACAATTATAGAACTAAATGCTGGTATCAGTTAATGAGCCAAGAACACAATAAAAGTATTTAGAAATTAGCAATATGCTTAACCTAAGTAAAGAACAGAATATGGATTGAGGCTGTACGTTAGTGATAGAGTACTTTCCTGTGTTGTGACCTGCTTTCATCACCAGCACCAGAAAAGCACACAACAAAGGAAACTTGAAAAGTAACAGAAAAGACAAAAATGCAGTAGAAAAGATGAAGGAATCCCAATTAAAATTATAAATGCAATGACAAAACCTTTGTAAAGATTGATCAAAGGAAAATTTACATGGTCACCATTAGCAATGAACAGTGGCTCATAAATACAAATGTAGGGGTGAACACAAAAAGTTATGAAACCATCATTAACAACTTTATACCAATATGTTTAAGACACAGTTTAAGCAGACGAATTCCTAAGAGAATATACATTATCAAAGCTTATTCAAGGAGAAGCAGACAGCTTGAATATTTCAACATTTACCTGTAAATTTGAAGGGGTTAACTATTATGAAATATTGTCTCCTCATCAACAGTGATAAAAAATCAATATCATGACATAATAGGATGATAATGCTATAAGGGAAGGATGCAATGCCTGAAAATAGGATATGTCATTTTAGATGTTAAAAATACTGATCAGTTGTAGTTATGGCAAGGATCTGAGTGTGATAAGTGGTAGGACAAAGATAGGAAATCACTGGTGTAGAAAGGTTCAAGAATGAAAGGACTTGTGTGATCATCCTGAGAGTTATTGAAGTTGCCCAAAATAATGGGAGAGTTTGTTATGAAAAGAAACTATAAGGAAGATGCCAATATCCTTGAAGAATGAAGGATAAGGTGGTTTACTATTATTTGATTTTTACTAATATGTATTAATTATACATTTTCATGGGGTTCAGTGTGATATTTCAACACATGTAAAAAGCATGTGCTGATTAAATCAGGGTAATTAATATTTTCTTTCTCATATCATTTCTTTATGTATAGAGCCATCAAGCACCTCTCTTCTAGACATCCATAAACTATATATAGGTTATTGTGAAATACAAGCATAGTCATCCTATGGTACTACAGAACAATGATACATACTCCTTACAGAAATGTGGTTTAGCCAGATGGTTCTAGTAAGTTGAGGAAGTCACTCCTTCCTCTTCATTCAACTTTAAACACAACGCCACCCTAATGATTATTGATGATTAAATTTAGGAGTTTGCTATACTCAAGGCAGCAGAATACTGACACCAGTGAAAGGTGAAATGGGAGGCACCTGCTGTCAGAAGTGTCTGATCCTTTAAATACTGGAAGCTTGAGTTATTAGGGGTTCCTCTTCTTCCTCCTCCTTTTTCCTTTTGCCTTTCTGCCATTTCCTGCTGCTATCATCTTATGATTGTCAATAAACATAGCTAGTTGCTACTTCTATGAGGTGTACACTGGGCAATTCTTTCCTTGTTGTACACAAGAACCTGTACTATTTTTGGCCCATTGAACTGTAACATCTAGCCAGCCAGTCAGGATGATATTACCAAATCTTGAGAGACCTCGTCAAACATTCAGGTATCACCAGCAGCCTCAGTGACCTCAGCAGATGTGAGCAACCAGACAACTCAGCCAGCAAGGAAAGTAACGCCCCATTTCATCCAAAGATCCTCTCCCTTCCCCTTTCTGGGTGGAAAAACAGATTCCTGGGAGGAGACAGACTAATTCCTGCATAGAAGACTAGATTATGGAACAAAAGACTTCTGTCCTTATGGGAGACAGGAGGGGCCCTGATGATTAGTTGGGCTTACATTCTGTTTTTGATCCACACAATGTGGAAAGTCCATCTTTGGGAGCATTCCACGTGTTTCAGCTGGGATTGGGTGTAAGCCAAGCAGAGCTGGGGAAAAGGCAACTGAAACAGGGGAGAAGGCTGCTGATAGACAAAAGCTTTGACTTCAATGCCCACAACAGGGGACCAGGAGACACAGACCTGGCCTGCTGCCTGAACAGTTGCTTTTTGCTACAGAGTACCGGATAATTTTCCCTGAATTTGGGCAGCTCTTTGTTTAGCACCAAGGGTGTTAGTGCTTCCCTGTATGTCATGTACTCACGTGGAAGGCTTCCTTTTTCTGTGGGTTTTACTAATTTTCCTTCTTCTCTTCTGATTCTCTCTCTCCCTCGAGCTTTCTGCTATTAGAGTGTTCCATTTTTAGGTGCTGGTTTTGGATAACGCAAAGAACAAGATTGAGAGGTACAATGTCTTCCAGCAAGGGAAGAGAGGATTGTCTGTTTAAACCGCCACCCTCCACCACTTCTCCGTGTACTGGCCTGTGGCAGGTAGCAGATTAGTGAGTGGAACCAAACAGACTGACTCATCTCCTCTGGGTCCTTACACCCTGCCTAAACCTTTTGCTTCCTATGGTAGTTTGTGATACCGATTTGCTGTCCTTTTCACTCAGTGTTGCTTTTGTCGTGATAACTATGGTGTTAAGTTTATGTTGCTGTCTGAAAGGATGGGTAGCTTGTATTTGCTTACCGAATTTACATAGTGCCTGATTTTTATTTTGAGATTTTTGTCACCAGATATGTATGCTTTATGGCTTCATATAGTGAATTGAGTTTTCTCTAAGCGTGGGTTTTGTTCCCTTTCTCATTGGCCACAGCCAGTAAGGCATCCCACTTTTAGGTTCTTCAACCAGAAGATGAGTTGTGCTTGTAGGGGAATCCAGTGGGTTGAAACAGCACTGGTGCTCACTCAAGGCTAGACACATCCAGTCTGAAAATTCAGTTTAAACCCCTGGGTGAATGAAAAGGCTCAGGAATTCAGCTTTTCAGGTTAAAAACCTGGATGGCTGAAAGTTCTCGAATTAAGCTTTGCCAGTTAAAACCCTGGAGGGCTGGAAGTCTCAACCACATCTATTCCTTGTGAGTTGCCACTTGGATGTCTTCTTAACCACTGAGATGAATTCTACTCTAAGACCCTATGAAAAGATTATCTTATATTCCTGTGTAATAGCAAATGGCCCCACTTGGGGAAAATGAACTGTGACTGTCCCTTAGTAAGTTAAAATTTAATGCCATATTTCAATTATATCTGTTGCACCCAGGGTTCACAAGGGAATTAAGATTTAATGCAGGATATAAAATTTATAGGATTATTTCATAATATTCACCCAAAAGTCAAATGCAGAAGAGTGCAAGAGATCTGTTCACACACTAGAGACCCAAAAAATGCAGTTGAGGGTCTGGGTCCCACAGCAATATCCCACATGAGTTTAGCTGAAGACCTAGAGCCCATAGCAATGTCCTCCATGAGTCCAGCTGGAGGCCTATAACTCATGACAATGCCTCGTGCAAATCTGTATCAAGGTCCTGCACTGGGAAGGCCCAAAGGTCAGTGGTGGAAGCTAGAATCTGTGCCAGTGGGATAAAGGATCTGTGTCATTAGGTCGAGTGACCTGCACTGGAGACAGAAACTGGCACTCAAGGTAAGGACCAGAGCTTCCCCAAAATAACTGCAGCCATCCTCAGCAACAGGGAGAACCTGAGCTCCTCCAGTGATGAGAAAAGCTCAATTCATCTCAGGAAAATAAGTGAGACAAGCTTCTCCAGGAGGATCAAAAGCACATCATCTTTCCCTCCAGTTCTCTTTTTATGCTGTTGGCTACAATCCTCAGGTGGGTCTTCCACACCCAGAACCATAATGGTTCAGTTCAGCTCGGTGTTACAAGTTGATTGTTAGTACAGTATTCTTACTATAAGGAATGAAACAAATGGTCAGAAGTGTCTTATGGTCAAACCTTGATAGGCTTCTACTAGTGGCCTGTTCTGTTCCCTAGAAGTCATCATTTCTCGAGAGCTGCTGCTGCAGAGGACTCCCTCCTATCATCTCCTCCTTTCACAGAATGCCTCCTCAGCACCCTGCTCAGCCAGTATCCTAAGGAGACAAAGGCTATTTCCTGAGTCCACCCAATACTAGATCTGGGCCTACTTACCATAGGATTCAGGGAACTCAATATCTAAGCCCACCACTGCTCAACCCCTTCAAGAAGTAGCAGGCATTAATGGTAGAGTCCAGGTCCTAATTTCTTTGTCAGTTACAGACATTCGGCAATGCAAGAAAAAACTGGGTAGATTTTCTGAGGATCCTGAAAAGTTCACTGATGATTTTCATACCCTAACAATGACTTTTGATCTGACCTGACAAGATATTCATTTCATCGTCACCTCCTGTTTGACAGCAGTAGAAAGAAAAGGGTTTATAGAGACTGTAAAGCAGGCTGCTGATGAAGACTTTGCAGCTTCACCCTCTGATAGTTCTCCAATTGCTGAATTATTTGGGTCCCAAGAAGGGCCTGAGTGGGATTATAACACAGGGGATGAAGAAGCTAAACAAAAGTTATATATTCAGGTCATTTTACCTGGTACATGACAAGGGATGGCCAAACCTGTGAATTACAATAAGCTAGGGTTTACTAGTCAGGGCCCCAGCGAAAATCCTTTTGCTTTTCTGCCTCAACTTGAAGATGCACTCACAAATACAATAATTTAGATTCTAATTCTAGAAAAGGTGATATCATCCCAAGGCCATATTTTATCAGTCAGACAGCTTCAAATATTAGGGAAAAGCTCCAAAAACTCCACCTGAGCCCACAAACTGAAATAAGCCAATTGGGCAAAAGGATTTTCGCTGGGGCCCTGACTAGTAAACCCTAGCTTATTGTAATTCACAGGTTTGGCCATCCCTTGTCATGTACCAGGTAAAATGACCTGAATATATAACTTTTGTTTATTTGGTGTTCAATAACCGTGATGAAGCCGAGGAAAAACTAGAACTTAATAAGTAAAGGAGGCAGACTAAAATCATGCTCATCTTATTTGATGAGGTTTGTAATAAAGCCCACTACTCTAGGGTAATCCAAGGTGAGCAAACCAAAGAGTGATGAGAGCAAGTCAGAGTGCTTCAAGTGCAAATGAACAGGGCAGTGAGTAAAGGAATGCCCTCAGAAACCACCTAGCCCTTGATGGACCTGTAAGAACAGTGGAGAAGACTCTTGGCATTGGAAGAGAGATTGCTCTTGTTCTCAAAGAAGAACAAGCTTGGCCTTCACCATGATGGCCATTGAGGAAGGTTCAGACAATGAGAGCTAACAGTGCCCAAGGCAGCCTACAAGGCTACTACACAAGAGTATCATAATTACTTCACAGTAGCCTCAGGCAGTGGATAAGCAAGTTACATTCCTCTGTGATACTCACAATTTATTCAGTTCTACTTTTTATTGGGGTAAGCTTTCATCCCATCTTAAAGCTGTTGTGGGCCTTGAGGGAGTTAGCTGCACAGCTTTCTTTACCCCTACTCTGAAATGCTGTTAGCAAGACTTCCTTTTCCACACTGTCTTTATGATGATATCAGAGTGCCCCATATCAAGAATTGGAAGAATTATATTCTTCCTACTCAGGGCCACTCTGATACTCAAACCTCTGGCAACCTGTGTCCTAGTCTTTAAGGACTTAGTCAGTCTGACCACAGAGAGCCTGATGCTTCTCCCAAGAGTAGATCCTCAAACATGATATAATGGCTCCCCAGGGAGGGCTGTCAAAGCCATGCCAGTAGTCATTCAACTAAAGAACCATAATCTATACCCTCACAGGACATCGTGTTTCTTTAAGAAGTAAGCTACACTGGGGTTAAAGCCCATTACTGATGAATATCTATCTACAGTATTACTGGTGTCTGCAGTCTACCTGCAATATGCCTGTTTTACAGTAGTCAAACCATCAGGGGAATATGTCTAGTACAAGATCTCAAAGCCATCAAAGAGGAAATAGTGCTTATTCACCCATTAGTAGCAGACCCATATACCCTTTTAACACAAATCACAGGAGACACTAACTGGTTCCCTGCCTTTGATCTCAAAGATTTCCTCTTTTCTATCCCTGTGGATTCTAACTCCCAATATTTGTTTGCATTTGAATGGGAAGATCTCCAAGCAAGACTTCACCAACATTATACTTGGAGCATCTTGTCCCCAGACCTTAGAGATAGGCCCCAGTTATTTTCAAGGGCTTTAGCTCAAGACTTGAGAGACCTAAACTTCAAAAGGGGAGGCCTATTACAGTATGAAGATGATGTCCTCATTTTTAGCCTCACTAAGGAGCTATCAGATTAGAACACCATTAAAACTCAATTTTCTAGCAAAATGGGGTTATACGGTGTCCTAAAACAAGGTCCAAATTTCTCAACAAAAGGTGACTTACCTGGGATATACTTTAACTCTAGGACAAAGACAACTATCTTCAAAGAGAAGAGAGACAATCTTCCATCTGGGTCCTCCAAGGTCCAAACAGCAACTGAAGGCTTTCTTGTGAATGGCAGGCTTCTGCAGCATATGGGTACACCACTTTGGAGTACTAGCAAAACGACTATATGAGACAAACCAAGGACTAGAAACTGAAACCTTAGAATGGATAGCAGGTGCTCAAGAGGCTTTTAAAGCCTTAAAATAGGCCTTGACATGGGCCTCAGCATTGGGAATCTCAGATTTACCTAAGATTTTTTTTTCTTTTTGTGTCTGAGAGACAGGGAGTAACCATAGGAGTACTAACTCAATGTCTAGGCCAGGAAAACTAATGAGTTGCTTACTTTCCCAAGCAACTGAATGGAGTATCACAGGGCTTGCCTAGCTGCCTATGGGCAATAGCCATTATGGCACTCTTAGTCTAGAAAGCTTCTAAAATAACTTTAGGACAAAAACTCTTAGTTCTAACTTCACATCAAGTTAAGGCTTTGTTAGAACTTAAGGGACATCTGTGACTGGAGAAAGGCTCACTTAATATCAGGTCATTCTTATTGAAAATTCAGATATTCTTCTTTAGTCTTGCACTGTTCTAAACCCAGACCTGCTCCTCCTGACCAACCAACAGGTAGAACATGAGTGTGCACAGACAGATCAACACCCAGAATTATGCTACCCATCCTGATCTGAAGAACTAGCTATTTTTTTAATTTTAAAGATAGTAAAATCCAACAGAACATAACAGAACAAAGTCAATCAAAACAAAGCAGTAGAACTGGTACAGAGCTTCAAAGAAAAATACTATGAAAGCAATAGCTACTATAGTATATCTTATTATTTTCAGAGTAGTTGACCATTCCAACAGGTACAGTAAAATTAAACCAAAAGCAAAACACAATAAAACCAATAAAAACAGAATATAAAATAAAGTAAAAAAAATCAGAATAAAGCAAAACAATGAGAAGAATATTGGGCCTCGAAGACAAGATAGAAGAGAATCCCCCATATTTGCTACATTGCCTGCTGTCATCGTCCAAAGAGATGCTCAGGCTGCCTGCCCCAGGCCTGCAAAATCAATGAAACAATACTAGCATTTAGTTGCTTTATGTACCTTAGTTGCTACCAATTTAGCTGGACCTCCAAACCAGCAGGTTGCTTCGGGGTGGGGGGAGTAGGGGGGTTGTTTGTCCATGCCAGTAGGCTTCCTGGAGTCCACACTGGTCACGCACTCCCCTGGAAGGCAGACTAGTTGTCTTCTGGTTGGAGCCTCTCTGACCCAGCAGGGTGGGTTCTGGAGAGGCCCATCTCTTTCTCTTCCCAGAGTCTGTGCCAGTCGCACACTCCCCAGGAACAGGGCCAGTGAGCACATGGTTCACTGGTGGCAGCAGTTTCATAAAGAATGGCATTAGGAGGGTGAGTTATGCCATAGTCAGTCCCACTCAGGTCACTGAAGTGATAGGACTTCCTCCTGGGACTTCTGCTTAGAAATCAGAACTTTCTGACCTCACCCAGGCTCTCCAATTTACCCCGGGCAAAAGGGATGATATATCTCAACTTCAAATGTCCCTTTTTGCTCCCACATGCATATGCAGCCTAGCACTAGTCTCCATTAAAACGTGGACCAGAGATCCCTAACCTTCTCAAGATTGTAAATCTTCCATGTGAGGTAGCAGTTATCCACTGCAAGGGACATCAAGTTTCCATGGACTCCAACTCCCAGGGTAACCCTAAAGCAAATTCCACTGCCAAACAGGCTGCTCTCTGATATGGTTCTGGTCCATCAACAGCTCTAACCATAGTCTTATTCTAAGATCTTGACTTTAAACCAGGATAGTCTATAGAATAACTTCAAATGATTCATAATGAGGGAACAACTCAAAAGGGCAAATGGTACTATATATGACCCTGATTCTTCTTGCCACAATAAGCATAATGGAAATGCATTAAGTCCCTATGTGTTGCCATCCACCTAGGTCAAGATGCCACCATCTCTCTGGCACATAGACTCTTTATAGGGCCTGACCCATGTCTGTAAGGTATGCCCTGTCTGTGCCCTCCATAACCCATGGACTCATCTTCCCCCACTGCCTGAACCAGTACAAAGGCATGGGTCCTTCCCTGGGGAAGACTGGCAAATAGACTTCATCCATATGCCTGTACATAAGGATATATACATCTCCTGGTATGTGTTGATACTTTCACTAGGTGAATAGAGGCTTTCCCTACCAGGTCAGAATGGGCTCTAGTAGTGGTAAAAAATTCTTCCTAAAGAAGTAATTCCTAGGTTTTGAGTGTCTTGATCTGTTCAAAGTGATAATGGACCCTCTCTCACATGCCAAATTGCACAGGGAGTTGCCAAGACACTGGGAATTAAGTATTTTCTCCCAGTTATCAGGAAAGGTTGAGTGATTCAATCAAAGTCAAATGAACTTTTGCCAAGCTACATGAAGAAACTCACCATAAGTAGCTAGATCCCTTCTAATTGCCCTACTTAGACATCTGGCAGCCCTCAAGTCTAAACATAACCTCAGACCATTTTACTAGGGACTGGTGAAGTCCCTGCCTGCTCAAGGGTTGCAGCAAGGAACAAAGAAAGACAAAGAGAAATTTGCAGGTTCAAGGGGGACAGGGAGGTCAGTGTTTCAGGTTGGGCAAAGACAAGCCCTCTTTGGTTAGCCTATTTTTATTTCACAGGTTTGAAGCAATGGTGGTGTGCTTGTGATGGTTTCTGCAAACAATAGTGGTGGTCAAAGCAAACCAGTAAGAGAAGCACAAAGAATACTTAAAAAATAAGTAATGGGTTAATAGCAAACCTGTTTTCCCCCCAAGCCAGACCTTTGCATCTGCTATACTGTTTCACAGAGCCACAGTGTTCTCACCTGATGTCATCTCTCTCTGTGAGCCTCATAGATCTGTGGGTCTTCCTGCCATGACCAGAAGCAGGTAGAGTTTCTGCATACCTCGCAACCCACAGGGCAAACCATGCATCAGTCTCAGACCCTCAGCCTCCTTTATTACAGGTTCTGGTCCCCAACACATTTGAGAAACCTTATAGGAGGTCCTTTTGACATCTGATCTACTCACTGACACTGAAACCTCCCAGCTCCTTCAACATGTAACTCATCTAGGAACTTTCCAACAAGACCTCCAGGAATATGGAAATAAGATTCTTCTATACCCAGTGTCTTAGTTACTTTTCGCTTGTTGCTGAGACAAAATACCTGATGCCCAAAATTTGGGAAGGAAAGGTTTATTTCTTACAGTTTCTCGGGAGTTTCAGTCCACACTCAGTTGGCTCCAAGGCAGCATGGTGTGGCGGGGCTGCCATTCATGGCAGCCACAAGCGCAACTGCAAGGCACACTTGTGAGAGAGAGCACAGAGGGCAGAAGCGCAGAAGTGAGCAAGAGGAAGACCCGCCTCCTTTACAATGTATCTCAGTTCCACCCCTGGTTGGGTGCAGCACTCACATCATCAATCCTGGTGCTAGACAACAAACCTATCACAAGCAAGAGCCAGACTCAACCCCATCAAAAGTATATGAGGACTTGGGGGTACATAGTAGCACCCAATACACCCAGGGACTAACAGTAGTCACAGCACAAAGTTTTCCCTGGTGACCAGGCCCTAATTAAGACACAGAAAGATAGTGATCCCCAGGACCAACTTTCACAAAAAGGCAAAGCCAGTTTCACAACTCTGAAGACTGTTAAGGTACGGGGAGGAGATAGTAGGATTCACCTTTCCAGGGTAAAACTGAAACTACCTGTGACACCAAAAGACAAAGAAGGGTCATGAACTTCATATACCTGTGAGCCAATAGGCAACCTCAAGGTTCTTTTCAGAAAAACACCAATCACTCTGGTGAATCAGATGAGTAAATCAATTTGTTTCCTCTAAGTAAATTGTGTGGCTGCAATATTACACTTAAGGTTCTTGTTCCAAGTTATAATATGACATTTCTGGGACTTTTCCTTTTTTGGTGCCATCCTGGGTTATTAAAAAACTGCCTCAAATAAAGATAATAAACAGTGACTACATACATGAGACCTTAAAATTAATCACATCTTTCTTCCATTATCAACAGCCACCAAAAGCTTGGCAGAAAGTCTACACAAACTTTCTTTCTTCAAGACCAGATAAACTCACTAGCAGCAGTGGCCAGACAACCACAAAGGGCACTGGATCTCCTAATATCTGAAACAAAGAGCCTATGTTTGTCCATAAATGAAAAATTTATTTCCTTTTTCAATAGGTGTAAAATAGTAAGAGACATGGCACAGAAACTTCCAAGATTCATGCACTTTTTGAGTCTTGGTTTAATATCTCAAATTGGGGTTCTTGGTTTCTCTCCTGGACAAGGCCCATATTAATGTTTCTTGCAGCCTTACTACTTAGATCTTATATATTTAATCTTGTTTGACAACCATCAAACTACTGGTGGTGAACATAATTTGAGATCAAAATCTGCTTCCACATCCACAGTTCATCAAGAAATCCTCAGAGGAAGGACTCAGCTCCCTTGAACTCTTAGATGAGTCAAGGTGAGAATTCCTTTGTCTTTGTGTAAGTAGGGTCAACAATCCTTGTTTTAGTTACTTTTCTCATTGCTGGGACAAAATACCTGAAATCCAGGATTAAGGAAAGGAATGTTTTATTTAATTCACAGTTTGTGGAGGTTTCAGTCTGCAATCAGCTGGCTCCACAGCACAGTGGCATGGGCAAGGTGTAACCTTTAAATGCATCAGAAAACAGCTAAAACAACAAGAGCAGATGGGATAAAAAAGGAGAAGCAAGACTCATTCCCTCTCTTTTGTTGTATGCAGGCTATCTACCCTAGAGCAGGTTTAGCACTCATACCCACAATCCCACCACTAGACAATGAACCAGTCACAAACTAGAT
This sequence comes from Dasyprocta punctata, assembly GCA_004363535.1. NCBI lineage: Eukaryota > Metazoa > Chordata > Mammalia > Rodentia > Dasyproctidae > Dasyprocta > Dasyprocta punctata. The sequence continues at coordinate 74,207 of RJWM01002013.1, read as the reverse complement.
TCAGTTGCCTTCAAAAAGCTTGTCCCCATAACCTCATGAGGCTTTGGGGAGCATCCAGACACAAACTGTAACACCCTTTTTCTCCCAAAAGTAGCTATAGAAGATAGAACTTCCTCCTTCAACTCCTCTCAAAGACTTTTGGGTACCAGGGATCTAAGGGGAGAATATTACAATCCAGGGAGCCACTCACTTTCTTTCACTCAACTACAAACAAAACACCACTATAATGATTATCTATGTTTAAGCTTAGGAGGTCATTGACTCCAGTGTGAGATAAAATGGGAAGCACCTAAAGTCAGAGGCATCTGACCACAATTGGAGTCACTTGGAGTTAGAGGTGACTGATCATTTAAATACTACAAACCTGAGCTGTAGGGGTTCCTCTACTTCCTCCTTTTTCCTTTTGCTCTTCTGCGTGTTCCTGTTGTTACTGTCCTGTCAGCTTTCTGAGGATCCCAGGGGAGATTTTTGTGGGTAAGTTTCCAGGTTAAAGAACTTATGTGTGCAAGACATCAGCAACAACAGCAGGTAACATGGAGCAGACCAGAGTGCAAGAGTGCAAAAGTGTGAGAGCCATCTGCATATTTACTGCATAATTCTTATACAGGTTGCTATTTCATATTTACATTCTTGTATAGTGTTGTCAGCAGCACATATATGTTTACCTGTGCTACAGTTTACATAACTGTGTCCTACTGTGTGCCGGCACTAGACAAGTGGGGTCACATCCTCAGGTGTCCTTAGACACCTTTGAGCTTTGAATCAATCTGAGTGGTTCCTCATATCCCATCCCTTCAAGGATTAGGTGTAAAGAAATGTAACATTTTACATGTTACAGGGTAAAAGTGCCTCCCTTTGTTGCAGTCAGCAAATCAAGAGCCATGTGGTTTTGCAAAACCATTTTTTTTCCATTTGAACAGTTCCATCCATAAGCAACATCAAAGCATAGTGTATAACATTCAAGGTCTGGGCCATATGTTGAGAAAGGGCTTTAATCTGAAGGATTAGGTCTATGGTCCTCACTCCTGGTGAGTTGCTATTCCTGATGGGATACCGTATGCAATAATAAATTTTCCTGGTCAGACGCTATTCCTAGTGGTCAACCATTGCAATGGCTGGTCAAGGCACCTGCTATGTCATTTCCTGGTGAGAGGAGGGGCTTATATCCTGAACCATGATATCCTACATGGTCAGATTTTTAGCCATGATCTCATATGCCTCACCACAGGTCAACAACCCACAAGGGATAGTGTCGTATCTGTCATTCTTGAATTGTCCAATCCAGCAGCCAGTGCATCAGCCCCCTCAAGATGGCCCAGCTACCTATGTGCACATGTAGGTGCTTGTTCCAGTTTCAAATCAGAGTCCTTCCTTACTGGGCTGGGGTTGAGTCATGGATAGACCCATCAGTATATCCAGTGTCAGCTGAAGGTCCCTCTTTCCCTTTTGTATAGGGATTAGGGGTAATGTTCTGTAGTCCAGCCTCCTGGATGGGCTCCTGGGCCATGCACATCATGAGTCCCAAAATCAATGCCAGTTGGGCTGCCAATGGGCTAGCTGAAAAGAAGACCGACTGTTGAGGGTATGTCCCCCAACACATGAGAGCGGGGGCCTGTGCCACTCCACTCTTGGAATGGGCTGTTCATGTCCATACCCACCACTTTATCTCATGATGCCTCACAAGCATGTAGGGCAGCGTGCACCACTGCTGTTTCTCAGTTACCTTTCACAACTGTGTTCAAATCCCAACAGTCATGGTTACATAATTTTCTCCCCCTATGTTCCTGTGCTAGACAAGTAGGATCACATTCTCTGGTGTCCCTAGATGCTCCTGAGCTTTGGAGCAGTCTGAGTGACACATCTCATGATCTTCAACCAATGTAGGTACTTACTAGGTGTATGATGGGCAGTTCTTCCCTTGTTGTACACAAGACCTTGGACTATTTTTGGCCAATTCGAGTGTAATATATTGAGTTTTAAAGAATTAAGCTATTTTATATGGTTTTATAGTTTCTTTGATAAGGAAGAGAGAAAGCATTTTTCCTTCCAACTCCATAACATTTAAGTTGTGAGAAAAATGAGACTTCTATATGAGAGTTGCTGAGGAAACAAAGTGTTGGAGATGTTAAGGAATTAGCAGCACCAGTGGGGAAAAGGACTCAAATTTAATCAATAATTCATGATTTCTGTCCATCTGGTAATTGTATGTCTTAAAAAGAAGCAGTTTCTGGTCAGATGGTAGGAAGATCAAGCATTCCCGCTGGGAATTTAACTTTAAAGAGGAGAACTTTGATAATTGACTTTTTCTATATTTCCACTATCATAAAATACGACATGATAAGGAAGGATGGAAAAACTTTCTCTTTAACTGCACTTGCCTCACTGCCCTTTGTCCATATTCCACTTTAGAATATTGTGAGGTCAATTTATATATTGGTTGATTAAACATTCAGTAAATGGGTCTTACCTAACGTCTGGGCAGGTGCCAGAAAAGATGCAGTTAAAGATAAGTAAGCATATTATTGTCTAGTTTTAAAGATTCGCTTTTCCCCTTAATGACTTGGATTCCTACTGTTTACCTCAACCACTGTAGTAAACCTAGTCAATTATGCAGAAGAGGCAGATCACCTCGTACATGTATGACAATAATTAATTTAAGATCTGTTCCAAAAATACATTGGAAATCTTATTTTCATTCACACTTAATAGAGATGAATAATTCTTATTTTCAGATACTCACCTATTTTCTCTTAAAATTAGACATATCTATGCTAGGAACATAACTGTATTGAGTTAGTTTTGGGAAATGGATTTTGCCAGAATTTAGAGGAATATGATATTATATTTAAATTACTATTCTCCCAAACCATTATGCTACACAAAGAAACTGAGTTAGATTTTAAGTTATTTGATTCGGTATAGGTTTTAAAATATATACCTCTAAAACAGTAAAGTACAATCATAGCTGTAACATCAATCTAATAATATATTTCTTAGAGAATCAATTTACCTTTTCATTAAGATGCAAAAAAACATTTTTACACATCAATTTCACATTAAGAGAATGTTACAAACATCCCGTCTTATGTTAGAATCTTATTCAGTGGAGATACATCACTGAGTAGCAACTTAGTTTATTATTAAGTGGAAGAAAGGTTTAATATATTTAGCCCCTATACCAGTGCCAAAAATTTTTATAAGAATGGAAATATGTTAAATCCTGTACTCACATGCATTTTCCTGGTTTCATGGTAGTTTAGGAAAATGGTTTGTTAGTTACAAATAACTACATTCAGGTCATTCTTTAGTATATGAAAAGAAGAGTCAATGTTTGAAAAGCAATATATATGGCAGTTTGACAAAGCAATAAATAATGACATTGTTTGGAAAGGAGAGATAATCACAAAGACAAACCACTAAGCTATTGTCAAATAGGCCTTGCTAGGAAACTAAAGTAAAAAGGAAAACCAAATGCACATCTGGTTTCAGTAACAGGAGAAACATAGTCATAACTGTTAAGCAACACCAGAGCCAGTCCACTTTGATCCAAATCTATTCCTTCCCGTGTATTGGCTGTGTGATCTTAGTCAAGTTGCTTAACTTTTGTATGCCTGCTGTTAAATCGGAGTGATAATATGTATCTCTTATACTTGCAGTAAGGATTAAGTGAGTTAATGTACTTAAAACCCTTGCAAACTCATTTCACACATAGTAAGTACTCATTAGCTACAATCAATGGTGATTTTTGTCAATGCAAGGGCACACAAGTTCTTTCATTCTGTCATTTGTGGGTTGGCATTACAAACTCCTTTGCTATGATCATCTCCAAGCTACCTTTCCTCTCATATTTCTGATGAATGGTCCCTTCTATTTTGGAGTCAGTGTGTACAAACAGTCTAACTTCTGTATCCAACTGTATTACCAATTCATATTGATTGTACAAGACTTCTACACTAGCTTAATACACGAAGTGAAAAAGGACTGATTTGACCTGATAGAAATGATACAACTTCCTCTCGTTTATTTTTCCCTTTCCTATTTATTAAAACAGAAAAATTTCTTAGAAATGTTATAACACATACCAGCTGTTATCCAGTAAATTACAACTCTGGAAAAGCATTCACCTTGTTACTAAAATAGCATGAAAATATTCCTGATTACCAGATATGGGTGTAATTAGGCAACAAGTTAGTGCACAATTATGTTACTGCATGTGAAGGAAACTTGATTTTACTATACTCTTAATTTGAACTATAGTACATAGCTACTCAGCACTACCCTAGCCTCCGCCGAAACTGGTCCCTTCTCTTTCTTCATGCTATTTCTACAGGAAAGAACTCCATGAATACTCAGTCTGAAGTAACCCACCTTCATCATGCTTTATGACATTTTTCTGCTTATTTCATTTTACATCATCACAATCTTTCATTATTATTCTTACTTATTGATTTATCTGTTTAATATCTGTAATTTTTAGCATGATACATGTGACCATTATGTAATAGAAAATACAGGAGCATTTGATGAAGTTCTGATGATATTGGGGAAGTAAGGTTTAAGTTTTTATTTCCCAGAGACAAGGGCACCAATATCCTAGTGTACGCCTCATGCCACCTCTTCTATTTTTTTTCTCATTTTTCCTTTTCTCCACCACAATTCTTTTTCTTCTTCCGTATCTTCAGATACAAAACAAGAAAAATAAAATTATGTCAGGAAGTATTTTCAAGAAGGCCCAGAGTATGGAATATTGGAAGAAGTTATTTTATTTCACTTTTCTCTTTTTCTGCTTCCAATTCTGTGTAGTATAAATAAAAATAATGTAGTGCAGGAACATTCTGCTTGTGGAATTGCAATTCTTTAAAAATAATGCAACTGTATAAGACTATCTTTTGCCCCAGCTATAGTAGGACAATTAAGCAGTGCTTTTTTGTTTTGGATTGGTAAAAGGGAGGCATAAGATTCTAAAAACAAAAGTTTGACAGTTTAAAATAATGTGTTCAGAGTAGGAACCCACACAATGAAAACATTTTCCCTTGGGAAAATAACTTATTTGCTTTGAGATTTCCTGTGACTGAGGTTGGTGAATTCATGATTTTAATATACTCATTCTTTCTCTCATTACTCTATCAATTTCCTAAAAAGTGTCAACTAGGATGTCTTCTATTGGAGTTCTTTAAATATATGATTTGAATCAAGAAATTTTTGCATCTCGTTCAGAGGTATCCATCTTGTTATAATCCAGAAAACACAGATCTACTCTTTGCCTTTGCGGATTTTATAGAGAAAATGGAGATACAAATTGATTTAAAATGGTGAAGCTGACATTAGTTCTGGTGACTCAGTGTCCACATACATCCTTTAGTACATTTTAGCCTTCCAAGCTTGCCATCATCTCCTTTCATATATCAATAGTCCAAATGATGCTGTTTGATGACTTTGGAGCTAGTATTACCGCTGTTTTCCATCTCGTGCTGTCTGTGTGTTTTCAGATACATTTCACTATCTCTCCAAGAGTTCAGTCAGTAAAGAAAGACTCCTCTTTCTCTAAGAGTTTCTATACTTCATAAGTTAAATGGGCCAAATTTGCTACAGATCATTCTTTTAGTTAATAAGTTCTTCCAGTCTTCCTGTATAAAATACTATTCCAACTACTTCTTGCATAATCAGTTCCTTTAGAGTCCCAAAAAGTCTCTGGTACAAATGATGTCAATGGTAAATGAGAGGCTTGGGTCATTTCTTTCTTTCAATTTTTATCATAAATGTAGAAATTGTTGGTTAAAGTATTACTTTTCTCTGAATCTTTAGTTTCAAAAATGAAACTAACTTGGTAGGGGACTGAGTTTCAGATTTTTCTTAATTAGTTGATTTTATATTTTGATCTAATTAATAGATGTAATTGCCTTATTATTATCTACATCTACTTCAGTTCATCTTATAATCTTGTCTGTGTCTGAGTTCTTTGAAGGAAAAGAGGAAAGGGCAACAAGCAGATGAAGGGGAAATATACCATGCATACGAATGGACTATAACATATAAACTAAGAGTGATACTGTTGACAGCATTTGTATATCAATTTACTGAACAAAAATTGAGGAAGAGAAAATAAATTTGGAATAGATTTGAAAACAGCATTGTGAGAAAAGAAAAGCAGGGAAATGAGGAAACTTGAACCCAATAACTTAGGAAAGTTTGTCTTTGCTAAGATTTACCTGTCAGAAATAAAACTGCTGAAAAAACTCAAATTTGATGATTAAGAAGATAAAGTTTTCAAAAATAGTCTATTTTTAATTGACAAATACTGAGTGGATAATATATATATATATATATATATATATATATATATTTTAAAAATATTTACAGCCACCGAAAAAAATACAGATCTTGAAATTGTATGCCAGAAGTTATTCTGCTTCATTATTCATGTGATTTTGGGTATAACTCTGAATGTCAATGGTAGTAATGTTCACCATGCTTCTGTAAGAATTAAATTTCATAATTGCACATAAACCAATTGACATGGTGCCTGGCATATAGAAAGTATTCATTTAAATAGTTGTTGTTACTATCATTATAAGTAGACTTCATGTGTAAATTCAACATACCATATATTTTTACTGATATAAGTAGTGGGTAAAAGTGGTATCATTTTTATATAACTGTAAAATCTTGGAAAAAATTATTAAATATCTCTGTCTCAGTTTCAATGCATATAAAATATAGTACCTATCACATACAACCTCGACATTAAGTGATATAATTAAGTAACACTTTAATAAAGGACTTGGTACCAGATTAAAAGCTAAATAAAGTTTGCTGATCATTTCTACTACTTGACCTCAGAATTCATCAGCCTGTGACTTCAAAATAAAGGTTTTTTTATTACACCACCAAATATTTATTAAGCACCTACTTCGGGTCAGTCACTAGTAACTCCCTGACTTATGAATAAGTTCCATTCTGGGATAATTGTTCCTAAGTCAGATTCATAAGCTGACAAAGTGAGTCTCAATACAGTATACCTGTGAAAGCTTGGAACTTGAATGGTCATAAGTCAGGCATTTCCTGTACCAAAAAGTAAAGTAGGAGAATATCACTAACCATTTTACATTTTTGGAGAAGGTGCTGAACACAATAAATACATATATGGTATGTTAGAAGATGAATCAGTCCTATGTGAAAGAGTGAGTAGTATAAGGGACTGGAAAACAAGGATAGCAAGTTAAAATATTAACTAGAAAATTAGGGCATGTCTATGTGAAAAAACAAGTTGAAGAAAGACATCCATATGATTATCTAGAAAAAGACTTGTTGGCAAAGGTAACATCCAGAAAATCCTTGAATCAGTCGTGCATTCAGTGCATTGAATGAACAGTAAAGTTTTCAGTATGCTTCAAGTGAAAAGGAAAAAATGAGAAATGATACAGGAGATGCTATCAAAGAGGTTCTAGAGCTCAGATCATGTAGGTTGTTTATTGGATGTTACTTTGAGATCACAAGCCATTGGGGTGATTGAACTCACTAAGTTTTGAATCGTCTACCATGGCTGACATATGGACATTTGGTCAGGATGGAGCGATATGGAGCTATTAAATTAATCCAAGAGAGATTATACTTGCTAGAAATTGAGTGGTAGAGAGAGTAATGGTGAGATTTGGCCTGATTCTGAATACTTTGAAAGTGAAGCTTGAAAGATTTACTAACCATTATTATGTGAGGTATAGAACAAAGTAGAGTCAAGAACGATGCCCTGGTTTTTGGCTTGAGAAGGTTGATAATGAGTGCAGCAGACATATTCTAAGATGATGCCATAAGATTCAGTTTATTGTATCTATTCCTTTTTGCAATTGCTTCTTGAGTGTGAGAGGGACCAGAGAATTGTTTCTAACAAATACATTACAAAAATGATGCGAAGTCATTTCCAAGATTATGTTACACAGAGAGTTACTTTTATTCTACCAGACGCCCTCTTGGTGGCTTTCACAAAGCAGGCAGATATGCTATAGAGGTCCACAAAGCAAAAAGCAGAAACAAAACAAAACACACCAAGAGTAGGATAAACTTTGGCAGACGGCTTGCAAAGATCTGAATCTTTTGAACTACTGTATGAATTTGGAGGTGTTCTCTCATTGTGCTTTTGGATGAGCCTTTGAAGGTTGCTGACAATTTGACTACAGTCTTGTGAAAGACACAAATCAGAACATTCAAATAACTCATATGCTGACCCACAGTTATAAAAAAATAAGTCATATTCTACCATTAAGTGTATTACAAAATTTTGCGTAGAAGTAAATATCTAATAAACTGAGAAAAGAGAGACTGATGTTGAAAGACATTTGTGGTAGTGAAGAAAAGTGATTACTTATGAAATATGTTAGTTACTATTAAGATAATGTTATGATTTAAATCTAAAATATCTCCATAAGTCTCATATTCAGTTAGTGCTTTTGGAAGGTCATAGGATTGATGAGTTATACTCATCAATGAATTAATCCACTTATGAGTTCATGATTGAATGTGCTATTAGTGGAGCCTATATGGGAGTGAACAGGACCTGGAAGGGTGTATTCTTTTCCCTGGATCCTCTCTGCATCCTGGCTGCCACAGGGTGAACAGCTTTCCTCCATCTTGTGTCACTACTATGCTCTTCCTGCTTTAGAGCTTGCTGACCATATTTGGAGTGAGACATCTGAAACTGTGAGAAAAATAAACTCCTCCTCATTAAAATTGAGGATGCCCAGTATTTTGTCTCAGTGACACAAAAGTGACTAATATGGTTTCCTGTTAGAAATGCATGTGGGATGGTAGACATGTGGATTTATATTTCATAGAAGTCTGAGAAAGGGATATAATTTTGAAAGTCTGATGTGTGTGTGTTTGTGTGTGTGTGATTCAAAAACATAAAAATAGCTGAGATTGTCTGTCAAGTGAATGTACAAAAAGAAACTGTCCAAGGAAAGGGTTTAAGAAAATTCCATAGTTACTGACATGCATAGATGAGGAAAAACTAGAAAAACTAAGTAAGACTGATAGGGTAAGAGAAAGCCCAGATAGTATGGTATCCTTGCAATCAATTTAAAACAAAAGGAGTGATGTATTGTACCAAATACTGCTGAAATGTCAAAAAAAAATGAGAGCTGATAATTGACTGATGCAATTAGCCACAATCAATAAGCTGAATGATAAACACCTGGCTAGAGTGAAATCAAGAGACAATGAGTAAAGGAAGAATTAGTGACAGTTGGTATAGACAACTATATGAAAAGAGTCACTATTAGTGGTCAGTCAATTGGTTCCTGGGGTTTTCTTAGTTACCACTGTTTTTATTACTGCCTCAATTTCATCAAGTGTTATTAGTCTATTCAGGATTGTTTTATATTTTTGGTTCAATTGTGTTAATATATATGTTTCTAGGAATTTATCTATTTCTTCCAGTTTCTTGAATTTATTTGAATATGAATTTTTGAAGGTAGTATTTTATAGCAATCTGGATTTAAGTGATATCTGTTGTGATTTTGCCTTTTTTCTTATTGCATTCATATGAATATTTTCTTTCCTTCTTTTGACAAGTTTGTCTAAAGGATTATCAATCTTATTTATCCTTTCAAATAAATAACTTGATTCATTCATCATTTTCATTGTTTTTTGTCTCAATTTTACTGATTTGCACTCTGATCTTTATGCTTTCTTTTCTTTTATAAATTTTGGATTTTGAGTGCTCTTACATTTTTAGTATCTTGAGATAAATTCTTAGTTTACTTTTATTTTTTTGGTAATGCTCTACTTTTGTAATGGAAGTACTCAGGGTTTTAAAGTTCCCTCTTAGACATGTTTTCATTTTTTCCCACAAGATTTTTTATTTTTTGTTGCAACTATCATTTGATTCTAGAAAATTTTTAATTGCTTCCATTACTTTTTCTGTGACTCATTGATTGTACATAAATCTATTATTTAATTTGAATGTATTTTTTTAGTTGCTGTGACTTCTTTTTCTGTTGATTTCTAGTTTTATTCTGCTATGACCTGATAGAATATGAGATTATTTCAATCATTTGTATTTATTTAAACATGCCTTATGGCCTAATGTGTGGTCTATTTTGGAAAAATTCTATGGGTTACTAAGAAAAATGTGTATTCTACTGTTGTTAGATGAAACAGTCTAGCTATCTGTTAGGTCTTTTATTTCAGTGGTGGGGTTCAACACTGATTATTTCCTTGTTAAGTTTTTACATGGTTCACATATTTGTAGTAATGGGTATTGAAGTTTTCCACATTAATTGAATTGGTGTCTGTCAGAACTTTTATAAGATGAAATTTTTGTTTTATGAATCTGTGTGTGCTTATATATATATATATCAAATTATTATTTATATTGGTTCATAGTGTGTAGTCTCTATGACCATAAAAGGATAATGTTCATATCTTTTCATGTCAAATCATTTTATATTAGAAGTTTAGCTTTTGTAAAGCCACTCTTACAACAAGCTCAAAAACAGTTTTAACAATAAATTCATTATGATAATTCACATACCATAATGCTTACTCTTTTAAAGTATGTAATTCAGTGAATTCTTAGTAGGCTCACAAGTTTGTCTGCTATCATCATTCAGTTCAGAACATTTTTATTCCCCTAAAAATAAACACAATGCAAGTAGAAGTCACTAATCATTCACTTGCCCAGCATCTTTGTCCCTAGAAAAAACTAGTCTATTTTCTGTTTTTATAAATTTGCCTTTCCTGGACATTTTACATAAAGGGAATCATATGAAATGTGGCCCTTTGCATCTGGCATTTTTCACATAGCATAATTTTTCAAATTTCTGATATATATCAGAATGTCATCCCTCTTTGTTTCTTTTATAAACATAGCACCATCAATTTACAAAAATTAATGTAATTCATTAATATTCCTTGAATGTAGGAAAATACTATAAAAATTTTAACTGATACACAAAAAAGTGATCATATTAAGTAGGTACCATATAATGTTCAATAAATACACATGAATGATATTTAATACAGTTTGAAAATATTTATCTCCTCAAAAATTTATTATTCCTTATCTTAGTTACTTTTCTCTCATTGCTGAGACAGAATACCTGACACCCAAAATTAGGGAAGGAAAGGTTTATTTCTTACAGCTCTTGGAGGTTTTAGTCCATACTCTGTTGGCTGCAAGGCAGGGTGGCGTGGTAAGGCCGACATTCAAGGCAGCTGCAACAGCAAGGTGAACCAGCAAGAGAGGGAAAAACACGCCTTCTACCTGTCCTTACACTGTATGTCAGCTCCACTCCTGGGCGGGTACAGCACTCATTCGCCAATTCCAGCTCTAGACAACAAACCATTCTCGAATGCTAGACTCAGTTGCATCCATGCCATGATTACATGACACTTGGTGGGGCCATAGGAACATAGCTATAACATTTCTCTATGGTGGAAACTTTCACATTTTTTGTTTTAAATTTTTGAAATATACAATCCACAACTCTTATCTATAATCATCATACTGCGCAATAGTGTCTCAGTCTTTCTTGCTCCTAATTATAATTCAGTAGCCATATATCAACCTTTCTGTATCCCTTACAAACTTTATTAATCTTGGCTTCTAGTGAACCTCATTCTTCTGTCAACTTCTATGAGGTAATTCTTGGTAGATTCTACATGTGAGTGAAACGTTGAAGTATTTGGTTAACTTTACTTGAATTATTTTAGTCAAATACTAAATTCCATTTCCATTCATGTTGCTACAAATAATAGCATTTTAATTTTTCGTTAAAAAAGTACTATTCCACTGTGTGTACATACCACATTTTCTTATGCATTCATTTTAGTTGATGGACAATTACTGTTGTTTCTTTCTCTCAAACTTTTATAAACAGTACTGCAATAAATGTGGGAGTACAGATACCTCTATTCACTTTGGATATATATGCACTAGTGGGATTGTTGGATCACATGATAGTTATATTTTAAATTTTTTTTCAGAATTCCATAATGTTCTCCATAATTGATGCACTAATTTATGTTTACACTGATAGTGTGTGAATAATCACTTTTCTTCACATACATAACAGCATTTCTTTTCTTGAGTCTTTTAGATAATAGCCATTCTTACTGGAATGAGGTGATATTTCATTATCATTTTGATTCACATCTCTAATGATTAGTGATGTTGAACAATTTTTCCTTTACCTGTTGTACATTTTATGACTTTTTAAAAGAAATATCTATTTAGATCTATTTCCCACTTTAAAATCAGATTACTAATTCTTTTGCTATTGAATTTATGGTGTGCCATATATTCTGAATTTCAATCCCTGGTCAGATGTCTCCCATTCTGTAGATTGTGTCTGCACTCTATTGAGTTTATTTTTGCTGTGCAGAAGATTTTAAATTTGATGTAATCTCATTTTTTTCTTCTCTTTTTTTTCCTGTGCTTTTGAGGTCTATGCAAAAAATTTGTCCTGATTTCAATGCCCTGAAGTGCTTCTCTTATGTTTGCTTCCAATAGCTTTATAGTTTCAAGTCTTAAATTTTGATATTCAGTCAATTCTGAATTGTTCATTGCAACCAGTAAGGAATTTTGGTCTAGATTTATTCTTATGCCTGTAGATGTCCAATTTTACCAACACCATTTATTGAAAGGGTTGTCCTCCTCACATGTGTATTCTGAGCAACTTTGTTGAAATCAGATGATTGTAAATGCACGGGTTTACTTCTAGGCTCTCTATTCAGTTCCATTGATCTATGTGTGTGTTTGTTTTTATGCCAATACCATTTGGATTTTAGTATATTTTGAAGTCAGGAAACGTAATGTCTTCTAGTTTATTCCTTTTGTTCAGAACGTCTTCGGTGACTTCATTTCTGTTATTGTTGGTCTATACAAATTTTAGAATTGTATTTTTCTACTTTGGTGAAGAATGCTGTTTTTTTTTAAATAAAGATTGTATTAAATCTATAAACTGCTTTGGAATGTATTAAATTTTTTAAAATATTAATTCTTACAATATGTAAACACAGAACATATTTCCAAATTTTGTCTGATTAAATTTCTTTTAACAATGATTTATAATTATTATGGTAGAGATCTCTTCTTTAGTTAAATTTGTTTTTAGGTATTTTGTTTTCTTACATTTATTGGAAGCAGAATTTCTATTTCAGATAATTTGATATTGGTATGCACAAACTTTAGTGATTTTATATTTTGAAACATTGCTCAGTTCACTCATTAATTTTGATAGTTGCAGTTTTTTGTATATAGTATCTCTTCAATTGTTTCTATATCTGAATGACATTCTTTTGTCTATATTTTTTGATGCTTGTTCTTTTGGCACAAATATATACCATTTTGTTTAGGCACTTATCTCTTAATGGACATCTGATGGCTTTCACTTTTTTTGCAACTATGAACAACACCACTATGAATATCCATTTACATACTTTGGTATGAATACACTTACAAATGTTAAATCATATGGCATTTCCATGTTTTACCCTTTGAGGAACTGCCAAACTCTTTTTTATTAATGACTATGTCATTTTGCATTCCCACAAGCTGCATAGGAGATCTTCAAAAGACATCATTATTTTTGATTATTGCCTTTATGGTGTGTGTAAAGTGGTATATAAAGATTTTGAGTTGTATTTCCCTGATCACTAATGTTGTTGAGCATTTTTTTCTCCTGTATATTGGCCATTTGAATAATGTCATTGAAAATGTGTTCACAGGGATTTCCAAGAAGGTGAAAGAGTGGTGAGCAGCAGAGAAAGAGACTTTCTGAGATTTGGTGTATAGTTGCTGTAATATAGCAACATTTGTAAGAGAAGGAGAGAAGTGGGTCCCCAGGACCCAGAAAGAATCTAAAATGAGAACTGAAGCTGACAGGGAGAGCAAAGAGAGAGACATCAGTGAAGAAGAAGGAGGTGGTAGGTAGTACTTTCTCCATGAGCCGTGACTCACTGTATGGGAGGTGTGGCTAGAAGCTACAGATGCACAGTGACTACTGCCTATCTCAGAGGACTCCACAGAGAAAAACACCAGTGCAATGGAACAATGGATGCAATGGAATGCAGTGTCTTGTGAGTTACTCAGGTCCATATCTCTCCAGGAGAGAGCAATTGACTGGGAGCCATCTTGCAGAGGATCCAAATGAGCTCAGCACTCAGAACAGCTGCAGGTTGGCTCTATGCAGTGACTTCCAGTGTCAGGGAAAGGCTACCAAGGTCAAGTCAGAAAGTGATCAGGGAGTCAAGTTCAAGCTGGCAGGAGGTGCACAGAGCGTTATAGGCTGAACAAATTGGGTTCTAGCATCATAGTCAGAAAGCAGTCTGAACTTCAGTGGAACTAAAGTTGTAGGCTTATTGAGATTATACATTAAACCCAACCACAAATTTATGGCTGACTCACTGGGATTAATCAATTTGGATCTGAACACCTTCTGCCCACATTGTCTACCAGGGACAGTAAAGACATCTTGAAGTAGACTTTTTTTCTTAATTTTTCCTTTTTTTCTTTCTTTTCACGTTTTTGTTTTTGTTTTATTTTGTATTTTCTTGATTGTTCTAATTTTTATGTGACAGTGAACATGGTTTCTAGTTTTGTTTTTGTTGTTGCTATTGTTCTATTCTGTTCTTATTTTTGTTTCTTCTCTGTCTCTTTCCCTTCTGTCTTCTTCACTAGTTTCCTAAAGTTTTCATAATCTTCCATTGTTCTCCAACCTTGTTTCTAATCTCTTCTTGTTTTATTTCTCGATTTTCTCCTTACCTCTTTTACATTTTCTCCCCTGAAGGTAAAATTGCCATACTGATGGCTTATTTACTGTATACAGTTATCTGGTTCATGTTAGATTTTGTTGTGTAACCACAAATCAAGTTTATATAGTTAAATGTGGCAAATTAACATTTATCTCAGTATGTCATTTTTTAGGCTGTGTATGATACTATTGTTACTGCTGATTGTGTTACTGTAGCCAAAGTGACATAACTATTCAAACCAGTTATTATGCCTCCTATACCAAGACCAAGATTACCTAAGAGTCAGTGCCAAAGAGCCAGGGGCTGGGGCAAGTAGGCAGCAACTTCTCATCCTCAGTAAATAAAAGAGGTAAGATCTTGCAATAGACTCAATACTCAAAATCTAGCAACGCCTGGAAGACATCTCTGAGAAGTAGTCATTTCCTAAGTGTTCTAAATACTAGCATTAAAGCTACTTGTTGTAAACAATTTACAAGCATGAACCTAGAAATTAAACTGAAATAAAAAGAAAGAAAATGAGAAGACAGTTAAGAGGCAGCCTCAGACTTCTAGCTCACCAAAGGCAAACCCAGGAGGCAATGAGGTAGAACAATTGGAAAGCAACCATCCATCCTCTGAAGTAGTAACAGCAGAAGTAACAAAGCAGATGAACAGGGCTTTACAGAAAATCGAATCAGAAATAATTTTTCAGATAATTACAGAGATGGTGACCATAATGAAATACACATTTAGTGACTCTAGAGCAGATATAGATGAAATAATAGAGGAGCTTAGGAAAATTATAGAAAAAATGAATGCCTAACACAGACAAGAAATGGAATCCATGAAACAGATTCAAGCAGATATTCAGGAGATTAAAAAATTCCATTGAAAGAATACACAGAGGAATGTGCCATTGTGAGGAGAGAATATCAGATGTAGAAGACAGGAATGTAGTTAGCAATCATGAAAAGGTAGCTTTCTTAAAAATAGCAAGGGACCATGAGAAATCAATTCAACAGCTGCTAAATGGTGCAAAGACTAATATATGATTGATTGGAATCAATGAAAAAGCAGAAGATACCACAAATGACACGAAAAATACTGTTCACAGAATCAGTTGCAGAAAACTTCCCAAAGAGAGAAAAAGAATTTGACATACAGATAAGTGAGGTATATCCAATTAGCCATGATCAAAAAATAAAAAAATAAAAAAACAACAACCAAAGAATATAATAATCAAAATCCCAGAAATTCAACACAAGAACAGAATATTAAAAACCATTAGAGAAAAGAAACAGATCATTTGTAAAGGAAAGCCCATCAAAATCACGACAGACTTCTCAACATAAACCCTTAAGTCAAGGAGAGAATGGAGTGAAGTATTTCAAGTCCTTAAAGAAAATAATCTCCAACCCAGACTGATGTGTCCCGTAAATCTATCTTTGAAAATTCATGTACAAAGTAATAAGATACTTCTATGAAAAGAGCATGTGAAGAAATTCATGACTACCAAACCAGCCCTTAATAATGTTCTGAAAGACATTCTAGAAAGAGATTACCAGGACTACAAATCCACAAACCCCAACAGAATGAATCCACCAGCTAAGGAAAGCAATTAAACAGAGGGGGATAAAAAGGGAAAGTAACAAGTGTAAAAACACATGACAAGGGCAAGTGTGAGGTCATGAGTTCAATCCTCAGTACCCCCAAAACATGACAAAGATAAGTTAGTACATATCAATTATAACCAACAACATTAATTGTCTCAATTCACCAATCAAAAGAAACAGACTGGGAGAATGAATCAAGAAGCAAGATCAAACAATATGCTGCATGCAATAATATCACCCATGTTTATCCATGTTTTTGTAAATGGCAGAATTTCATTTTATTCAAGCCTAGATAATATTCTATTTATGTATGTCTCACATTTTCTTTATTTAAATGTCAATGGACATTTAAGCTATTTGTATACCTCAGGTATTGTGAATAATGTCATCACAAACTTGTAAGTGCAAAATTCTCTTTAAGATTCTAATTTCAAAGTAAAAAATTTATATGGATACTTTTCAGTAAATAAAAATTAAAATTGTCTTCTAATTTAAAGGGTTTTTTCTTGCATAGTAGCTCTATGTTGCAGTTTACCACCATGGTACAGTCCAAAGGATGAAAGATTACTGTATTGGGTATGCTATGTCCCCCCAAGTCCTCATATACTTTTGATGGGGCTAAGTCTGGCGCTTGCTTGTTATTGATTTGTTGTGTAGCACCAGGATTGGTGATGTGAGCGCTACACACGCCCAGGGGTGGAGCTGAGATACAGTGTAAGGGAAGGCGGGTCTTCCTCTTGCACTTCCTCGTTTCTGCTCTCTCTGGTGAATGCCCTCTCTCTCTTTCACCAGCGCACCTTGCAGTTGTGGTTGTAGCCACGATGAATGGCAGCCCTGCCACACCATGCTGCCTTGGAGCCAACTAAGTGTGGACTGAAACTCCTGAGAAACTGTAAGAAATAAACCTTTCCTTCCCTAATTTTGGGCATCAGGTATTTGGTCTCGGCAATGAGTAAAACGTAACTAAGACAATTACTCAAACATTACTCAGAGTCAATGTCCAATTCATACTCCAAGAGGGCTCAGAAGGGCTGCCATTAACTGAGACTCCCTCAACATGAGAAAGTCTGATAAGAACGGCCCTGAACTGAAGTCTCTGTGTCTTTTTATTGATGAACCAGAAAGCAAGGATAAAAGAAAAATTAAGGGTATCTGGACAGGAACTCGTGTAGGGAACAGGGAAGAACAGAGGAAGGTCAGAACGGTCTGTTTAATGACTGACATTGGGACCAATCTAAATGATAAATCAGAGTATGTGCTGAAAAAAAGCCAGAGCATTCATTCCTTAAGGCAATGCATTTGATTCTGCTTGGACTCTTGGACCAGCAGGCTATCTTTTAATCTCTAATCATGCATTCCTAGACGTTTTGGGCATGTGACTCCAGAATCCTCTTACCTCTGCATATTTATCTCATACTTACATCTAGCCAATGCCCCCATAGCTCCAGTTAAAACTTCCAGCATAATTCTGATTAAAAGTGGTGAAAGTATCCTTTATTTTTCATATTCTTAATGGAAAATTTCAATGTTCCAATACTGAGTATGATAGCTATGTGTTTTTCACAAATTTTAACATACTGGGGATACTATCTTCAATATCAACTCTTTAGAGTTTTTCTTTTTGTCACAAATATGTCTTAGATTTTGGCAAATGGATTTGTCTGAGAAAGCTACTTACCTCTCCAAGGAGGTTTTGGGTTGTCTCTGGCACCTGGGTCCATTGGGATAGACATGGAGCACACATTTCATAGATGTGAACCTGGAACATGGATCTGGAAGGGTGATTTTGTAGACTTGGTTAATGATGGATTGCCTGGCACTGGAATCTATTGGGGTAAGTTGGATCCCCCTGAAATAGGCCAAGACCCTGTGTCCACAGAAACCTAGGGCAAATCGGCCCCATCCTGGAACCTGGCCCAGTAATCTGATGTAGTATCTATAGAATCAGAGCTTCTTTAGGTTTGTCTAGAAACAGCAGTCACATGTGCTAGTCTGGTACCACCAACCTCATGGTGGAGCTTCAGAGAACAATCTGCCACTGGGAAGGACTGTATACTATTACTGTGAGTTCTGGTCCCTGAGACTAGGAGTGCTGACTTTGCCCTGGGATCAGGCTTAATGTCTAGAACAGTTGATGGAAGACCTGGGTCTGTACTACCCTAAATTCTTGGACTGTCCTAAAGACTACAGCCAGAGCAGCTGACCTGGCACTGGGAAAGCCCGAACCCTGGGGCTTTGGGGCCCAGCATATTGCTGGGGATGATCCAGAGCTTGGGGTCACTTAGATAGGCCTAGTGGTGTGGTAGTCCTGGAAATTGACTCCACTGGTCAAACCTAAAAGTTAAAACTGTGGGACCAGGCCTAACTGGTATTAGGTCAGACCTGGAAGTTCAGTCAAGGTTACTGGCTTAGAATCTGGTTCTATGGAGGTCTTCTTGGTATGAGATTTTACTGCCATTGGGTAAGTGTAGAGCCTGAAGAATCTGTGGTTCTCTCTTTCCTTTCCTTTCTTCACATGGAACATGTATCTCTTCTTGCTTTCCTTCCTGGGGCCGGGGGCAGGATAAAGTAAAATACTCTGTTCTAACCTCTTTATTGCATCTTTATCTGTGCTACATCCCAGAGCTATAATTTCTCTCATCTTGTTTTTTAGCTCTTGTGAACGTACTTTTTTATGTGAATCATTGTTAAAAATGATATCTTTGTGGAGAAATATGTGATATTTCATTTATTCTTCCATCTTGTTGATGTTTGGCCCAGGCTGGATTTTTTTATAAATCATTTTTACTTGTATTACTATTCGTTCTACTCTTCTTCATTTAATCATATGATTTCAAGATACATACTCAATGTCTTCCATTTCCATGCCTTTGGAGTTTTATTTACCATTTTTTGAGGGGGTAGGGCAGAGCTCATAGCAGCACATAACCTCAACTTTTATTTTTGTTGCCAAAATTTTTACTTTCTGTTTACAGGATAACACTAACAGATAAAGAATCACTAAATAGCTAGTTCCTGAAATTTTCCTTTAAGAATTTTGAATGTCTTAAGTTTTGGAAAACGTGGTTATTAATCACCTTGTGTCACCTTGTGTGTCCCTTTTTTTTTATTTAAGCAGAAAAAAAGACATATATAACAAACACAAAAAACAAGACAGACAAACAAATGACTAGAGTAAATGCACAACAGTAACATTACCAGTTTACAAAACAGGATGATAGAAACTTGACAATGGTTGCAATATTGCATATCATTATCTTTAAAATGGTTGTTTACAGTAACAGATATAGACATGTAAAATTGATCTAATCATATCAGTATAATTGTTCTTTCTCAATAAAGAATACATTCTGCAGTGTGTTCATTTTAGTTATCTTACATATACATATGTACAGATTTATATCTTTTCCTTTTCCCTTCCCTCTTTCCCCCTTTTTACTTCCCAGTTATTTTTCCTCTTGGAGCTGTTTTTTACCCTTCCATAGTATTTATTATAGATTTTGGATCATATATACTTTTTCAGTTTCTTACACTAGGGAGACAGTACCGTATTTACACATGTGAGTTTGATTTATTTCACTTATGAGTATGGTCTCAAGTCGTGACCATTTACTGATAAAAATCTCAATGAAATCTTTCTTAATAGCTGAGCAGTACTCCATTACATACAAATACCATATCTTTTTTATCCATTCTTTGATTGATGGGCACTTGGGTTGTTTCCAAGATCTGGCTATTGCAAATTGGGTTGCTATAAACATGGGTGCACAGATACCACTGTGGTATGATGTTTTCAATTCTTCTGGGAAAATGCCCAGAAGAGGGATAGCTGGGTTGAATGGGATCTCTAATCCTAGCTTCTTGAGGAATCTTGACACTGACTTTCACAGTAGTTGCACCAGTCTACACTGCCACCAACAGTGGAGAAGAGTTCTTTTTTCCCCACAGTCCCTCCAGTATTTGCTGTTGCTTGATTTTTTAAACTTGACCATTCTTTCTGGAGTGAGATGGAATTTTAATTTGCATTTCCTGAATGACCATTGATGCTGAACATTTTTTCATATATTTACTTGCCATTTGTATTTCTTTCTATGAGAAGTGTGTATTCGTCTCAGATGCCGATTTTTGGATTGGGTCCTTGAATTTTAGGGGACTGATTTCTTTTAATTCTTTATATGTTTTAGACAGAAGTCCTTTGTCTGATGGACAATTGGCTAAGATATTTTCCCAGTTCGTGGATTTTCTTTTTACTCTGTTGGAGATTTCCTTTGACATGCAAAAACCTTTTAATAAGATGAGATCCCAGTTGTTGATTCTAGGAAGTGTTTCCCGTGCAATTTGCTTCTTGTTCATGAACTCTCTGCCTACTCCTATATCATTGAGATTTTTACCTCTCTGTCTTCTAGTAAGTTTAGTGTCTCGGTTTTAATATTCAGATCTTTGATCCATTTTGACTTTATTTTAGTGCATGGTGATAGACATGGATCTAGTTTTAGTTTACGGCATATAGAAAGCCAGTTTTTCCAGCACCATTTATTAAAGGGACTATCTTCTTCCAATGTACATGTTTGGCCCCTTTGTCAAAGATGAGGTGGCTAAGTGTGTTTGTAGTTGTGGCTGTATCTTCTAATCTATTCCATTGATCTTCAGGTCTGTTCTGATTCCAGTACCATGCTAATTTTATCACAGTAGCTTTGTAGTATAGTTTCAAGTCAGGGATTGTGATGCCTGCTGCCTTCCCTTTGTTGCCCAGAATTGCCTTTGCTATTCTAGGTCTTATCTGGTTCTAGATGAATTTCAGTAATGCTTTCTCTAGCTCTGTGAGGCAGGCAAGTGGTATTTTGATTGGGATTGCATTAAATCTGTATAACAATTGTGGGAGAATGGCCATTTTCACGATGTTTGTTCTTCCTATCCATGAACAGGGAATATCTTTCCATTTTCTGAAATCTTCTTCGATTTCCTTCTTCAGAGTAATGTAATTTTCACTGTATAGATCTTTTACTTCCTTTGTTAGATTGATTCCTAAGTATTTCATTTTTTTGGATGTTATAGTGAAAGGTGTGGTTTCCCTTATTTCTCTGTCAGTGACTTTGTTGTTTGTGTACAGGAATGCTATTGATTTTTGAGTGTTCACCTTATATCCAGCTACATTACTGAATTTGCTGTTACTTCCGGAAGTCTTCTAATGGAATTTTGGGCGTCTTCTATGTAGAGTATCATATCATCTGCAAATAATGATAATTTCACTTCTTCCTTTCCTATCCTTATTCCCTTTATTTCTTTCTCTTGTGTAATTGCTCTGGCTAATATTTCCAGAACTATATTGAATAGGAGTGGTGATAATGGACATCCTTGTCTTGCTCCTAATTTTAGGTTGGAAGTTTTTAGTTTTTGTCCATTTAGCATGATGTTGGCTGTTGGTTTATGATATATGGCTTTTATCAGGTTGAGGTAGAGACCATCTATTCTGATTTTCTGTAGGGTTTTTATCATGAATCGGTGTTGGATTTTGTCAAAAACTTTTTCTGCATCTATTGAGATAATCATGTGGTTCTTGTCCTTGGCCATGTTGATATGGTGTATTACATTTATTGATTTGCGTATGTTAAAACATCCCTGCATTCCTTGAATGAATCCCACTTGATCATTGTGTATAATCTTTTCTGATAACTTGCTGTATTCTATTTGCCAGTATTTTATTGAGGATTTGTGCGTCTATGTTCGTTAGGAGACTACACTGTAATTTTCTTTTTTGGTTGGGTCTTTCTCTGCTTATTGTATTATTGTAATACTTGTTTCCAGGAATGAGTTAGGGAGACTTACTTCCCTTTCGATTTCATTGAAGAGTTTGAGGAGTGTTGGCATTAAGTCTTCCCTAAATTTCTTGTAGAATTCAGCGGTCAATCCATTAAGGCCCGGGCTTTTCTTTGTTGGTAGGGTCCTAATTACATTTTCAATTTCATTAGCTGAAATTGGGTTATTCAGCAGTTTTACATCTTCTTGACTCAGCTTTGGTAATTCATAGGTTTCTAGGAATCTGTCCATTTCTTCTGTGTCATCAAATCTATGTGAGTAAAGTTTTTCGAAGTAGGTGTTGATGGTGTTCTGTATTTCCTCCGGGTCTGTAGTGATTTCACCCTTTTCATTTCTTATTGCATGGATGTGAGTTTTTTCTTTCCTCTTCTTGATAAGGTTGGCTAGGGGTTTATCAATTTTATTTACTCTTTCAAAGAACAAGCTCTTCGATTCATTAATTCTTTGTATTGTTTTCTTAATTTCAATTGCATTAATTTCTGCTCTAATCTTAATAATTTCCTCCCTGCTTTGGGCTTTGGACTTGACTTGCTCTTCTTTTTCTAGAAGTTTGAGGTGCAGCATTAGGTTATCTATGTGTGTTCTTTCCATTTTTCTGATGTGGGAGTTTAGTGCCGTAAGTTTCCCTCTGAGGACTGCTTTCATTGTATCCCACAGGTTCTGGTAATTTGTATTTGCATTTAATTCAATTGTAGATATTTTTTAATTTCTTCTTTAACCTCTTCTGTGACCCATTGGTTATTTAGGAGAGTATTATTTAATTTCCGTGTGTTTATGCGGTCATTGTAGGTTTTCTTGTCATTCATTTCCAATTGTACTGTGCTATGGTCAGATAATATGCATGGAATTATTTCAATTCCTTTGCATTTACTTAAACTTGCTTTGTGGACCAGTATATGATCAATTTTAGAGAGTGACCCATGTGCAGCTGAGAAGAACGTGTATTCTGATGTTGGTGGGTGGTATACTCGGTACACATCTACTAGGTCCATTTGTTCACAAGTTTGATTCAGTTCTGTTATTTCTTTGCTGATTTTTTGTTTGGTTGATCTGTCTCTCTGTGACAGTGGGGTGTTAAGGTCTCCTGTTATAATTGTATTTTGTTTATTTGGTTTTTCATGTCTATTAAGAATTGTCTTACATAGTTGGGTGTTCCCATATTTGGTGGATAAATATTTATGTTTGTCATCTCTTCCTCTTGAAGTTTTCCCCTAACAAGTATGTAGTGACTTTCCTTATCTCTTTTGATCTTTTTAGGTTTGATGTTCACATTGTTGGCAAACATAATAGCTACCCCTCCTTTTTTCTGGGTTCCTGTTGCATGGAGTATTGTTTTCCAGCCTTTGATTTTTAGTCTGTGAATTTCCTTTTGAGTGAGATGTGTTTCTTGTACACAGCATATTGTTGGATTTTGTTTCTTAACCCACTCTGCTAGTCTGTTTCTTTTTTTTTTTTTTGGTGAATTGAGACTATTTACATTGATTGATATATCTGATATGTACTGGTTCATCCCTGTCATGATATTTTCTGTCGTTGGTTTTCTACATTTTCCATTTAATTATTTTCCCCACTTAGTGCTTTCCTTTTGCTCTTATTCTTAAGATTGTGGCTATCTTTGTCCCTTTCTAGGGTGTCTTTCAGTACTCTTTGCTGTGTTGGTTTGGTGGCCATAAATTTCTTCAGGTGTTCGTTGTCATGAAAGTATCTTATATCTCCATCGATTTTTAAGGATAGTTTTGCAGGGTACATCAATCCGGGTTGAAAGTTGTTTTCTTTCAGGACTTGAAATACTTCACTCCAAGCTCTTCTTAACTGAAAGGTTTGTGTTGAGAAGTCTGCCATGATTCTGATAGGCTTTCCTTCATAGGTGATCTGTTTCTTTTCTCTGACAGCTTTTCGTAATTGTTCTTGTGCTGTATTTCTGATATTCTTATTATTATATGTCTGGTTGAGGATTTATTTTGGTTATGTTTAATTGGCGTTCTGTATGCATCAGTTACCTGTATTTCAAATTCTCTCCCCATTATTTCTGTGAATAGTCTTCATAGGTCATTAGTATTGAGCCCTGCTTTTTCATTTATGTCTATTAATCTTATGTTATTCCTCTTGGCATCATCCTTCAGCTGTTGAATTGTTGTTTCTTGTTTCCTTACTATTTTTAAGAGATCTTTTCTTTAGTGGCCATGATCTCTCATGCTGTCTTCAAGATCTGAGATTCTATCTTCAGCTTCATTCAAGCAGTTTTTCAAACTTTCCATGGAATTTTTCATTTCCTGCATTTCCCTTTGAAGCTATTCCATGCATTCTATTTGTATCTTATATTGTTCATTGAAAGTTTCAATCATTGTCTTGAGTTCTTCTATTTTTTATCTTGCTCTTCTTTAGATACACACAACATTTCTTTAATAATGATTCTTATATCTTTTTTTAGCTGAGAGAATATTTCTGATTTGAGTTTCTCTATAGCTTCATTGAGCTGTTTCTTTACTCCATTTGCTATCATTTCAGAAAGTTCAGTTGTGTGACTCCCACTGTCTTCCATTTCAGTGTCTCTTGGGTTTGTTCTCAGTGGGCTGGGGGACTGAGACTGCCTCTTGGTCTTTCATTTTTTCATTTTCTTCTAGAGCCTATGTGGCTCTGTGTCCTGCGAGGCTGACCGGCTGTTCCCTTGGTGGCTCGCGCTGAGCCGTGGGACCCAGTAGAGCTGCATCTTGTTTGCAGCAAGTAAGGGTGGCCTCCTGGGGTGTTTGGGTGGAGTCTGCACCTTCCTGGGTGGGGGCCAAGGCCTCCCAGTCCCAGAGAGCTAGACACAGTGTACTCCATAGTGTGGCGCTGCCCTGACCCTTGTCTGGCTGCAAGGAGTTCAGGGGTTCTGCTGTACCAGGCAAGCCTGGGCGAGTCCCAGATGTACAGTGCCAGGGCCTTGCTCCTCTCTGGGCAGGGCCTGTGAGCTCTAGGATGTGGCGCAGGCCACTCCACTGAAGTATGGAGCTCGCGCACGCTCTGTGCTCTTGTCGGGGGAGCTCAAGCTCTCCAAAGCCCTGCAGCTATGCTGGTCAGTCCCTGATGAGCAGCTTTGGGGTCCTGGGTTGGGCTGGGCTGAGTACCTCTGTGTCCTGTGAGGCTGGCCGGGCGTTCCTCTGTTGGGTCACACTGAGCCCCTTGTGTGTCCCTTATATCTGAGTAGATTGTTCTCTTGCAATTTTCAAGAATCTTTATTGCTGCTGTCTAAATTTTAATTTTTATGTGAATCTCTTTGGGTTTATTCTGGGTAAAGTTTCCTCAACTTATTAGATATGGAGATCCATGTTTTCATGGCGTTTGGAAAGTTTTTGACCATAATTTCTTCTAATACTTTTTCTGCTCCTTCATCTATCTTTTTTACTTCTATTGCTGCTATTATGAATATTTTGATATGCTTAATTTTGTATTTCTTATATTCTGCTCATTTGTTTTACTCTTTTTGTTTCTGCTTCTCATATCGACAATTTCTTTTGAAATTATTGGAAGCTCATTGACTTTTTCTTCTTAAAATCTGATATTGAACCTTTACATGACTTTTTTCATTTCAGTTATTTCATATGTTCAGTAAGTTTAGATCAGAATTTATATGACTTCTCTTATAATTTCTAAAATCTTATCAATATTCTGTATGTGATCATGCATTGTTCTCTTTATTATCTTTAGGTATTTGTCCATAGTTTGTTTTACTTCTTTGAGCTTATTTAAGGTCATCAATTTTTATTAAGTGATTACACTGTCTGCTTCTCCAAAGACAGCTTTTTTATTATTTTTTCTGTTATTTTTTATTAATTCATTTTCTTTTTAACTGACTCATGAATTTTATTTAATTTTGTAGTTAATAGTTATAAAATGAATATTTTGAACACTAAGACATAGTGTCTTCAGAAATCAAATTATCCCCTATAATCCTTACCTTCATATGTCATTTTGCCTGTGCTTCTGAGTACCAAGCTATTTGGTTTGACATTATTTTGACTATTACTACTGTGAGGGTGTTTTAAGATGAAGATAACATTTAAATTTGTAGACTAATAAAGGTGATAATCCTCTGAATATGAGAGGGCTAGACACAATCAGCACAGACAATGTATCTAAAAGTGTACTTGACTTAGTACAATTGTCTTACATATTTTATATGTTCTTTGGCCTGTTGATGTGTTTTTTAATCTGTATATATGATAATTAACTTTATAAAGCCCTGTAAAATAAATAAATGAATCTGATGATGGAAAAATAAAAGGGGGTGGAAAGAGAAGGAGAATAGAGTGTACTTAAAAAGTGTTATGTACATGCACCAATTTTCTACAGTGAATGTAATCATTACATACAGCAAACATGTAATAAGAGTCAAAACAAAAACAAAAACAAGCCTGGCCCTCTTCTGAATAAATGAACTTATCCTTCCTCACATCCTTGGAATTGCTCCATTGCTATGTTACTGCCTTTTGTCTTGGACTAAAATATTGGCATTTCCTATGTCTTGAGCCCACTTGTTTTGAAATAAAAAGATACTATTGCCTTCCCTAGGTCTCAGTCTTTTAGACTTGGACTGGAATTACATCAATATGTCTTATAAGTGTCCAGCTTTCTAAATTATCTGGCAGAACTTGGGATTTGTCAGCTCTCATATTTCCAGAAAAGAATTCCATATCCATAAATATTATATTATAGCTATTATTGTCATGTTAGGTACATGATTTACATATATTTTGTCCTGCTCCAATAGTGGGTTTTGAACCTTTTGAAGTTCTTTGAATTATAAAATGATTTTAATTTATTTCATCCAAATTGTATATTTTGTCTTTGTCTTTTGTCTTTTGGGACCATAGCTAAAAAGGTTTTACTTAACTCAAATTCACAAAGACTTATTCTATATATGTATAAATATTTTTTGTTTGTTTGTTTGTTTTTGGTACCAGGGATTGAACTCAAGTCCTCTCACTTGCCAGGGAGGTGCTTATGCCACTGAGCTAAGTCCCCAGTCCCTCTATACTTTCTTTTAAGACATTTATATGGTTAGATTTACATTTAGGCTTACAACGCATTTTGTATTATTTTTTGTTACATTGTGAAGATATCATCCAACTTCATTTGCATGTGAATATCTCATTATCTAAGAAAAATCTCTTAAAAACTATTATTTCACCATTGTATTGCCTTTATACTCCTATTGAAAACAGATTGACCATACTCTATGCATTCTATTTTTTGGTCTGCAAATAGTCTTAAAATTATTCATATGCTTATTCATATACTACTATTTCATATTTTGATCACTGCAACTTTGTAGTAAATTTTCAAAACTGGAATGTGAATCTTCCAGCTTTATTTTTCTTTTTTCAAAATTATTCTGGCTACTTGGAGCATTTTTCACTTCTGCACGGTATTTATACTCAGTTTTATAATTTATGCAAAACAATCCTTGAATTTTAGTAGACATTATATCGAATATTTAGATCAATTTGAGAATTGTTAAGTTAATGATACTTTATCCTTTGATCCATGAACATCGAAATTCATTTATTTAGCTATGTTTTAATTTCAGAAATTTTTATAGATGCCAGAGTTTTATCCTCTTCAGGCTATTATAGATTAAATCATTTTCTAAATTTCACTTCAGTTTTACTACTACTTGTTAAAAATAAAATCGATAGTTTATATTGTTCTTGTATACTGAACCCTGGTTGAACTCAATTATTAAATTTCTTAGAATCAAGTAGCCATAATATCAGATTATTTGCAAAGGGAATTTTACTTGTTTCATTTCTTATGTGTTTTATTCATTTTTTACACAATTATTCTGGCTAGCACCTCTGAGGTATTAAATAAAACTAATGAGAGTGGACATCGTTTTCTTTTTTTATTAAATTTATTGGCACAATTTAGTTTTAAATAATGACCACATTCACTATAGCAAATTTGTAACTGTACATGTTTATATCCTGCTTCCTGTTTTTCTTTTTAATCCCTTACCATTCTTCAACCTAATTTTCCTTCCTTATTTACATAGCACTGATTCCATTTTATCCTTTTTATTTAATTTTTTTCTTTTCCCTTCCTTTCATCTTCACCCCTCTCTAGTTCCCCTTTCTTCTGAACAATTTCTCCCTATTTCACAATACTTATTATACATTTTAGTCCTTGTGTGTGTTACATTTTTTCTTGTTGCTGAGACAAAATACTCAACATCCATAGTTAAGGAAGGAAAGGTTGATTTAGCTCACAGTTTGTGGAAGTTTCAGTCTAAAATCTGCTGGCTCCAAGGCAGGGTGGCACATGACTGAGGGCAAAAGTTCATGGTAGCAGAAGACAGCAAAAGCAACAACAGCAAAAAGGGAGGATCAGAGAGCAAGACTCTTTCTACTCACCCTTCGAAGATGTAGCCCTAAACCCATAATCCCAGCATTAGACTGTGAATCAGTCACAAATTCTAGAAGCCCGTCCCCATGTCTGCATGAGGCTTTGCAGGGGCAAAATCTAGACATAAACCATAACAGTCCACCCCTAGTCCCCCAAAGACTCATGCACATTGCTTTATGCAAATGGAATTACAGTCCATCTCTAACAATTTCCAAAGATGTAGCAATTTCAGCATTTCTGAGAAGTCCAAGTCCCAAGTCTCCTCCAAGATCTAAGGCAAATTCTTAGTTGTGAGTCCCTGTACAAATGAAAACTTAAATGCTGACAACAGTGAATAGCAAAAGATAAACATTACCATTCCAAAAGGTACAAATGGGAATACAAGGATTGGGACCAAAGCAAGTCCAAAATCCAGCATGGCACACATTAAGTTCTGTAGTTCCATGTGGAACATTCAAAGCAATCTGTGGTATATTTTGAGCTCCAAAAGGCTTGCATGACTCCACCCCTACAGCACTTCCTATGGTAGTAGCTCCCAAGACTTTTCTCTTAGTCCTGTTTTGTTCCTTCCTTATAGCTCTTCTGACACAATGCATGTTTATGGCTTCTCTAAACCTTTAGGGTCTCCACTTCACCTTTGGCTTCAACCTCACACCTTCACACACTACCCGTTAAGGGGCACACTGCCTGGCCTGCCAGGCCTTCTAAAATCAGGGTGGAAGCCTTCTTAACCCCACAACACTTGCATTCTACATGTGCCCAAAACCAGCACCATGTGAGTGATGCCAAGGTCTGCTGCCAGCTGGAACAGTAGCCAGGCTCTCTTGGCTATAGGACTCGAGTGCCTAGACCATTGAGTACTCTGAATCCAATTCTGAGGAGGAAATTCTCTATACTGCCATCATTCTGGTACATGGCATGATTGTTGCCATTCTGGGACATGATGCAGCAGGCACTATTCTGGATCATGATGCTGTGGGGCTTTCTCCTTAAAGTAAAGTCTTTCACTTTTGAGGCTGCAAAGAATTGAGACTTCCTGCTACTTGTGATGCACTCAGACCATTTTTTATATTCTCCTATTCCTTCTCAGCAATCAAGATCTCCTCTGCTCTATCTTTGCAGTCCACAGCTTTACTGGAGCTTCCTTTCTAGCCAAACTCACAACATTTTAAATCATTCTGTGGAGCTCTTTGATCTTGATTCTCAACATAAATCTGGCTAAAAGCTCCGAACAATAGCCGTGCTACCACCTTAATATTGTATTGCACTGAAACTTTTTCTGCCAGTTAAATTATTCACTGCCCTTAATTTTAGGCTCAGGCAAAATATCTGTACATGAGCAAAGTTCAGATAATCTTTTTACCAAGCTAAAACACACATTGTCTGGAGTCCAACAACATGTGTAGTCCTTCCCAACAGAAACCTCTCAAGCCTGGACTTTACCAGCAGGATTTATACAAACTTTGTGGTCTTCTGAGCTCTGACCAGAACTTCCCATACAGAACAGTGTAAGACATTCCAATGCTATTCTTTCAGGTGACATATGTGAACATTTCCAAATTCTTCCCTCAAGCCATTCCCAAAGAGTCTTGAACCACATGGTCAGGTATAGTCACAGCAGTGATCCCACTTCTCTGGTATCAAATTCTGTCTTGGTTACTTTCTTTTGTTGCTGAGACAAAATGCCTGATACTCAAAATTACAAAAGGAAAGGCTTACTTATCGCAGGTTGTGGAGGTTTCAGCCCATAATCAGCTGACTCCAAGGCAAGGTGGCTCGGCAGAGGGGCAAGAGTTCAGGGTGGTAGAAAGCAGCAAAAGCAACAAGAACAAAAAGGGAAGAGCAAAGAACAAGCTTCTTTCCTTCCCTTATGTTGTATGTATGTTACCCAACCCAGGGCAGGTGTAGCACTCATTCTAATAATCTAAGTATTGGACCATGAGTCAATCACAAACTCAGGAAGATCACCCCCATTACTGCAGGAGACTCTGGGGGACATGTAGACACAAACCATATCATTCTTTATTTACCGTTTCAGTTTCTCACATCAAAGAAAACATGCAATGCTTGCACATGTGTGTCCAATTTATTTCACTTAGGAATATGGTCTCAAGGTGCATTCATTTACCTTGGAATGTCTAAGGTTTACCATTCTTTATGTCTCAGTAACACTCCATTACATTAAAAAAAATCACACCTTTTTTATTCATTCCTTGATTGTTGGGCCTTTGGATTGTTTCCAAGCTTTAGCTCTTACAAAGTGTGTTGCAATAAAGATGGGTGCACATATTTCACTGTGGTATGATAATTTTAATATTTCCAGGAAGACACCTGGAAGGGGAATAGCTGTTTCAAATGGAAACTCTAATCTTATATTTTTCAGAAATCTTCATACTGATTTCCGCAGTGGTGACACAAATTGACACTCCCACCAACAGTGGACAAGAATTACTTTTCCCCACAGCCCTGCTAGCATTTGTTATTAGTTGCAATTTCAACAGTTGCCATTTTTCCTACAGTGAGGTAGAAATTCAGGATTATCTTAATTTGCATCTCTCAAATGATCAGGGATGCTGAACATTTTTTCCAGTGTGATTGAAAGGCGCGGGTCCAATTTTAGTCTTTTGCATATGGAAAGTCAGTTTTCTGGCACCATTTATTAAAGAGACTTTCTTCTAGTAAACACACTTCCCTTTGTCAAAAATAAGGTTTCTGAGTTTGTTTAGAGTTGTTTCTGCAGCTTTTAATCTGTTCCATTGATCCTCAAGTCTGTTTGTTTTTTAGCCATTATTATTCTGTTTTTATCACAATGGCTTTCTAGTATAGTTTGAAGTCAGGTATTGTGGTGTCCCCTGCCTTGCCTTTGTTGCCTAGTGTTGTTTTGGCTATTCTAGGTATTTCTGGTTCCAAATGAATTTTAGGAATGCTTTGTCCAATTCTGCGAGGTATGCTAATGGCATTTTGATTCGGATTGCATTAAATCTGTATAACAATTTTGAGAGCATGGCCTGTTTTTGCTATGTTTGTTCTTCCTACGCATGAACAAGGGATTTCTTTCCATTCTGATATTTTCTTTGATCTCCTTTTTCAGAGCAATACATTTTCAGTATATAGATCCTTTACTTCTTTCATAAGTTTGAATCCTAAGTATTTCATTTTTTTCAATGCTATTGTGAAAGGTGTTGTTTTCCTAATTTCTCTTTCAGTGCATTTTGTGAATGTGTACAGGAGTGCTATTGATTTTTGAGTTCTGCATCTCTATCCAGCTATACTGCTGAATTCAGTTATTAAACCTAGAAGTCTTTCAGTAGAGTTTTTGGGGTCTTCTATACAAAGTATCATGTATCTGCCATTAATGATAATTTAGCTTCCTCCTTTCCTGTCCTCATTTCTTTTATTTCTTTTTGTTGTCTAAGTGTTATGGATAATGTTTCCAGAAGGATATTAAACAGGAGTGCTGATAGTGGACATCCTTGTCTTGTTCCTGATTGTAGAGTGAAAACTTGCAGTTTTGAGAGTTTAGTACCGTGTTGATTGTTGGTTTGTCATAGATGGCTTTTATCAGATTGAGATTAAAGACCATCAATTCCAATTTTCTGTAGGGTTTTTGATCATAAAAGAGTGCTGAATGTTTTCAAATGTTTTCTCTACATCTATTGAGTAATTATATAAATTTCATCTTTGGCTACAATGATGTGGTATATTACTTTACTGATTGTTTATGTTAAACAATCCTGCATCCCTGTGATGAATTCTACTTCAACATGAGGAATATTCTTCTAGATTATTTGCTGCATTCTGTTTGCCAGTATCTTACTGAGAATTTTTGCATCTATGTTCATGAGAGGGATTGGCCTGTAGTTCTCTTTTTTAATTGGGTCTTTCTCTGGTTTTAATATCAAGATAATACTTGTTTATAGTAATGACTTTGGAAATATTGCTTCGCTTTCAATGTCATTAAAGATTTTCATTAGTAATGGTGTTAGATCTCTAAACTTGTAGAATTCAGTACTGAATTCATTAGAACTTGAACTTTTCTTTGTTGGTACTTTTTAAATTATATTTTCAATTTCAAATAATAATATTGGGTTACTTAGAAATTTTATATCTTATTGATTAAGGTTTGGAAATTCACATGTTTCTAGGCATCTGTGCATTTCTTCTGTTTTCCATCTTATTACAGTACAGTTTCTCAACAAAAATATAGATTTTCAAGATTTGCACAGGATCCATTGTGATTTCATCCTTTTTATTTCTAATCCCATGAATTTGTGTCTTCTTTCCCCTTTTTTATAAGTATGGCTAAAGGTTTGTCAATTTTAGTCTTTCAAAGAACCAACTCTTCAATTCATTGATTCTTTGTATTGTTTTCTTAGTGTCTATTGCATTAATTTCTGCTCTGATTTTCATAATTCCTTCCTTCCTATGAGCTATGGGTTTGATTTGTTCTTTTTTTAAGAAGTTGGAGGATCAACATTAGATTGTTCATTTTAGCACATTCTGTTTTTCTTATGTGAGAATTCATCACTATAAATTTCCCTTTTAGGACTGCTTTTGTTGTATCCCATGAAGTCCCATATGTTTTATTGGCATCATCATTTAATTGAAGATACTGTTTAATTTCTTTTTTATTTTCACCTGTGACCCACTGGTTGTTCAGAAAGGTGTTGTTTAATTTCCAGATATTAATGCTTTTTGTGGTTTCTTTTGCTGTTGATTTTTTACTTCATTGCACTATGGTCAGATGATATACATGGCATAATTTAAGTTCCTTTGCATTTACTTAAGCATGTTCTATGGGATAGTATGTGGTCTATTTTGTAGAATATCCCATGTACAACTGAGAAGAATGTGTTTTGACATTGTGTAGTGGAACATCCAGTAGACATATACTAAATCTCTTTGTTTGTAGATTTGGTTTAGTTCAGATATGTTTTGCTGAATTTTTTGTCTAGTTGATCTATTTGTGACAGTGTTAAATTGAGGTCTCCGTTACAATTCTGTTTGTGTTTATTTCATTTTTCATATGGGTTTATATTTGTTTTATGTAGTTCAGTGCACTGGTATTTGGTACATATATATTTATGGTTGTTATCTCTATTTCTTTTAGTTTTCTCTTAGCAAGTATGTAGTGAGTTTCTTTGTCTTTGTTAATCAGTCCTGGCGTGAAGCTTGAATTGTTTGTAAATAGAATAGCTACCCTTGCTTTTTGGGAGGTTCTTGTCACATGCTGTATTTTTTCCATTGTTTGACTTTCAGGAAATGAATTTCTTTTTGAGATAAATGTGTTTCTTGTATGCAACATATTCTTTAATCTTGCTTCATAGTTCATTCAATCAGTTTGTTTCTTTTTATTGGTTACTTGAGACTATTTACATTTATGATTATAACTGATATGTATTGGCTAATCCTTCTCATACTATTTTCCTACTGTTGGTATCCTCTCTTTCCCCTCTGTTTACACACCTGCACTTCCTAGAGGCTTCTGTCTGCTGGTGATGCTGGACTTGTGGTCTTCTTTATCTCTTTAGCATATGCTTCAGAGCATTTTGGAGAGCTGGTTTGGTGGCCATGAATTTCTCCAGTGTTTCTTTGTCATGGAAGTATTTTATTTCTCAATTAATTTTGAAAGATAGTTTTGCAGGATACATCAATCTGTGTTGGAAACTGTTTTTTTTATGGCTCAAAATAATACACTCCAAGCTCTCCTTGACTTGAGTGTTTATATTGAGAAGTCTGCTGTGAGTCTAATGGGATTTCCTTTATAGGTGGTTTGTTACTTTTCTCTAACCACTTTCTTAATGAAAAGAAGTTAGAACAAAATTTCATGATGCGATAACAGGAAAATAACTGGTTAATACAAAACATGCTTTTATATTTAAAGTAGTTGCTTGGGGTACAAGACATGGCCATAAAAATTTATTCAATCAATATTAGCACAAACCTTCCTTTTAATGAACTAATGGACACTAATAGTGTAACTGACTTGCATTTTTCCCTTTTCCCTACTGTCCTTTCCCCTCTTACCCATCCTAGTTTCTTTTTCCTTTTGAAAAATTTCTTCCCATTTCACAAGATCTATTGTACATTCTAGAACTTATTTACTCTTTCAGTGTCTCACAGCAGGGAGATATAGTGTTTGCATATGTAAGTCTGATTTACTTCCCTTATGAATATGTTCTTGAATTACGTCCATTCACCTGTAAGTTTCTCAAGTTTATCCTTCATTATGGCCGAGCAGTATTCCATTGTATAAAAAGACCATATCTTTTTTATCCATTCCTCATTTGATGGGCATTTGGGTTGTTTTCAAGATTTATCTATCACAAATTTTGCTACTATAAACACGGGTGCACATATATTTCTGTGGTGCAATGTTTTTTAATTCTTCTGGCAAGATACTCAAAAGGGGAATAACTGGGTTGAAAGGTATCTCTAACCCTAGTTTTCTAAAGAAATATCCATATTGATTTCCACAGTGGTTGTACCAGTCTACACTCCCAACAACAGTAGAGTAGTATTCCTTTCCCCCCCCCCCCACAGCCTCTTCAGCATTTGTTATTGGTTTGTTTCTTGATGATAGTCATTCTTTCTCGGGTGAGAAGGAATCTCAGTGTTGTTTTGATTTGTATCTCTCAAAACACTAGTGATGTTTTTTCATATATTTATTTTCCATTTGTATTTCTTCATCTGAGAAGTGTACATTCATCTCAGATGCTCATTTTTGGATTGTGTCTTTGAATGTTGGGGGTCTGAGTGTTTTTCAATTTTTGATATGTTCTAGATAGAAGTCATTATTCTGAGGGACAATTGGCTAAAATATTTTCCCATTCTGTGGTTTGTCTTTTCACTCAGTTGTTGATTTGTTTTGCTGTGTGAAAACTTTTTAGTAAAATCAGATCCCGGTTGTTGATTATTTGAAGTATTTCTCTTGCAATCTGGGTTTTGCTCATGAACTCTCTAACTAAACCCATGTCTTCAAGATTTCTACCTACCTTTTTTCCCAGTAGATTTAGCATTCCTGTTTTAATAATTAGATGTTTGATCCAGTTTTACTTTCATTTGGTGCATTGTGATAAACATGAGTCTAATTTTAGTCTTTGGCATATAGAGAGCCAGTTTTTCCAGCAACATTAAAGAGGTTATCTTTTTTCCAGTGAATGTGTTTTGTCCCTTTGTCAAAGGTTAGATGGTTGAGCGTGTTTGGAATTGTTTCTGCATCTTTTAATTTGTTCCATTGATCCTCAGGGTTTTTTTGCCATTGCCATGCTGATTTTATCACAGTAGCTTTATAGTATAATTTTAAGTCAGAGATTGTGATGCATCCTGCCTTGTCTTTGTTGCCCAGGATTGTCTTTACTATTCTAGTTCTCTTCTGGTTCCAGATGAATTTTAGGAATGTGTTCTCTAGTTTTGTGAAGTATTCTAAAGCTTTTGACAAATCCGGACCCTCTTTCATGATTTAAAAGAAAAACCCTACAGAAAATTGGAAGACAATCTTTATCCCCATCTAATGAAAGCCATGTTTCACAAAACAACAGTCAACATCCTATTAGGGAAACCACACTCTTCACAATAGCATCCCCAAGAAGGAAATACTTAGGAATAAATCTTACAAAGGAAGTATAGGATCTATATATTGAAATTTACAGTACTCTGAGAAAGGAGATTGAAGAGGATATCAGAAACTAGAAAGATATCACTTGCTCATGGATGAGAGGAACCAACATACTGAAAATAGTCATACTCCCAAAATTGTTATACAGATTTAACACAAGTCTAATCAAAATACCATTAGCATATCTCATATAAGTAGGGAAAGCATCTCTAACCACTTTTAATATTCTGTTCTTGTGCTGAATTCCTGCAATCTTTATTATTATATGATTTATGTAGTTTTATTTTGATCATGGCTGATTGGATTTGTATATGCCTCATTTATTTGTATGTCGAATTCTGTACCATTTTTGAAAGTTTTCTGCCATTATTTCTGTGAAGAAGCTTTTTATGGTGTTTGTGCTATCTCTAGCTTTCTCATTGTCTCTAATCAATTTTATGGTGTACTTCTTTGCTTGATCTTGCAGCTCTTGGGTTCATTTTTCATAGTCCCTTGCTATTGTTCATATATCTTTCTTTTCATGGTCACTAGTCACAATCTTGTCTTCTAGATTTGATATTCTATCTTCATTCAATATGTTGCATATAGTTTCACTGCAATTTTT
Source organism: Dasyprocta punctata (assembly GCA_004363535.1). NCBI lineage: Eukaryota > Metazoa > Chordata > Mammalia > Rodentia > Dasyproctidae > Dasyprocta > Dasyprocta punctata. Next base: position 37,441 of record RJWM01002013.1, on the reverse strand, counting down.
AAATTCTTGGATATCTGTTTGGATCTGCTTAATGGCTTCTATTTCTTTCCTATGTTCTGCATTCATAGTTTCCAGTATTTTCCTAAGCTCTTCTTTTTTTTTTAATCTGTGTCCATTCTAGATGCATTGGGTATGTCTTACATTTTGATCATGATTTCTTTTCTATCTGAGAGGTCATTTTTTATAGCCATCTCCATTTTTTCTTTTACTTGTGCTGCTATCAATACAGAATTTTCAGTGTTTGGCTATCAATTTCTTCTATCTCATTGTGCTGTGGACTTGTCCTGGGTTGGCTAGAGTTCTGGGGTGCTTTTCATCCCTATGTCTTGCTTTTGTTATTTTCTATTTTTATTTTGTTTTATTTTCTATGTTGGTGCTTGTAGATTTCTTATGGTACATAGGTTTATCACTAGTATTGTTACTTCTTTCGGAAATGTCTAGTCCTCACAGATGTCTTCTAGGTTTAAGTGGTTCTTGATCTTTGTGTATATCCCAAAATCCCACCTTCCCAATTTATTAATGATCAAAGTTTGCTATCTTTTTGGTTTTGTACTCCATTCCTTCATACTGGATTATGCTGATAGTTATGATTCCAGACAATCACAGCATTGCCATATGAGAGAGAAAAACTGATTAAAGCATATATGACTTCTTGGCTAAAGTAGTACAATTTTCAATAACAATAACATCCAGCACATCCTAGTAATTCACCAACTCTGTTAACTATTAATTTGGTATTTTTAACCCTAAAAGCAAACTCTACAATTATATAATGAAATCCAACATATACCAGGAACTTATATACAGTAAGTTTCCCCTTGGTAGATTGATTTTACCTGCTGGCTCTGTGAGACTGCTCAGGAAACAGTGTCCTGCTGGTGCTGGGCCACTTGTGCCTACATCCCTGGCACCACTGTGCAGCACTGGGGCCACTTCTGCTGATATTCCTGGGACATTGTTTTCTTATACTTTACTTTAGGGGAAAAGCATTTAGTCTTTTACCACATTTTTAGTGTTTTGTTAGCTATATATTTTTCATATACTCTGTTCATGAGTTGCAATATATTTCTAGTTTCTTCTTTTTATTATAAAGAATATTGAGTTTTTCAAAATCTTTTTCTGTGCTTATTGACAGGATCATGTGAGATGTTTTAGTGTTATGTGTTTCATTAGTTGATTTCCTAATTTTACCCAACAAATTCTTTCTTAATATCTCTGCAAAGCAGATAAGAATAATTCTTGAGCATTTGTAGCAAACAACATATGCTAAACAAGAAATACTTGTAGGAAAAATATTTCTTTAATTTGAATGTTGTGAAATATATATGTATATATATATATATATATATATATATATATATATATATATATATATATATGAAACATGCTTGTAATTCAAAGAACCTGTACATCAAAGCACATGTCCCCATAAGAAATAACGGAAACTTAGATGATTAGTGCCACAACCCAAAGCTTTTCATATAAAAATAACTAAAATATTGTGATATAATACAAAATAAAGAAAGCATGAGGTATTTTTTAAAAAGGTGATTAACACGCACTTACTTTTGTAAACCTTCATAGCCAATGGGAGGGAGAAAAGAAAGAGAAGCGTTATTATCTGGGACAAATTTCACTACTGTTGCCAGAATCACTGCTATTGGCTCAATGGAATCCATTTCCCACTACTTTAACAAGACACTAATCCAATGATACTTGCTTTTGCCTCCTTTTCAGGACTTCATAGAAATGTGACATTTCATTGTTGTTAAACAGATGTATTGCTTACTTGGTACAGCAATTCAGGTGGTGCTTTTCTACAAATTTTGCAGTTTTGCACATTTTACAAATCTCCCTAATCTCATTTGAACTGAAGGATTCCTCCACCTTTTTCTCTTCCTCCTCTACAGAGAAAATAAGTACCATAACCTCTTGCTGTTGGGAGATGATTGATCACCCACAATCCTACAGTCAAAGTGAGAGAGAGAAAGATATAGAAGAATCATTTGCTCAGTTGTGATCATGTGATGTTCAGTGTAACATTACTCTTAGTGAAGGACATCACTCATTTATCAAGTTAAAATTTATCAGAAATATTCAATCCTTGTGCAAAAAACTGGCAGAACAAGTTAAAATCTAAGGCTTTATATATGTTCCCTATGTATCTGAAATAATTTCAATGGAAATTATAATTTGATTTCACTTAAGTTTGTTAGAATCTGACCACAGAAATAAATAAATATAGTAAGACATGTACTCTGTTTTCTTGGATATTTTCTCTATTCCCTAAGTGGCTTGTGTACTGTAGGCTAAATTAATTTCATAGAATTGGAGAACTGCCAATTCTCAATTGTGAGTTTGTCATCACTGGATATTTATACATGTGTGCAATAGGTATAAAAATTATTATTTCCTAGATTTGAGGTATTTCATTTGCTAGAGAGCACATCTTTAGGCCTCCTTGAAAATGTATATATTTTGGTGGCTACCTCATAATGACCAAAATATCAACTGTGATCTGGTATAGCAAAAAAGAGTCATCTCATGTCCCATTAATAATGTTAAAATAAAATAAAAAAATGATGTTAAAATACAAATGGTGGTCTTTTGATATGTTTTCCCATGTTTAGTGTATAATACTAGTAATTCAAATGATGAGTTAATTTATTTTGCTATTTAAGGTTACTAAAAGTTGTAGTCTCATTTCAATGTAGTACTACTCCAAATCAGGTGAGCCACAACAAAATTATAACTAAGATTATTTAAATTCATGCTAAAAATTATTTTCTTAATTTTTCTAGTTCACAGTAACCTCTTCCAAGCACTATGATTTTGAACTCTAAGAATGCAGTGTAATTCCTGTCTAAACACTAGAATAGATGCAAAGTTTTCTGTATAAGTAAACATTTGGCCATGCCTGGAGGTACCTTTTCAGTCAGTGTTTTATATTGGTGTGCTGGCTGTCTGCCTCAACAAAAACAATAGTTAGACCAGATCTTTAATTGTCAAATAACATAATGTCAGCTTCAACCTTAGTCTATCAGAAATCTACAACATATGGTTTTCACTTTAATCAATACTTTGGGAAAGTATAGTTTTAGACATACTTCTGAGAGCTTAACCTTCACGTGACTGCTATCCATTTCCTGCCAAAAGTGCAACTGAGACAACTAATGTGAGAGAGAATCCCTGCACAGTATTATCTATGAATTCTTTTAGATTTTTGTGGTTCTATCTGTTTAACGAGTCAGATCTATGCATTGTACTAGGTCTGGGTTCTATTACCTGAGCCATTAGTTACAATTTAATAATTTGACTGTGACTTTTATGAAGGATTTATGTAAGAAATAGATATTTGAAATACATTTAGTATTCGCTGAAAAAACTCCTTTCATCCTGGGAAATATTTACAACCATGATAATTCATATAAATGACAGAATATAATATAAATTATCAAATACTAATTACATGACAATTCTTCAGATTGCCTCCTAAGAACATATCGCTCAAAACAGATTTCATTTTGAGCAAAAAATATGGTAGAGAGGTATCTTACATCAGAAAACTACTTGGGAACGGGAAGGAAATGCTTGTTTTGGAACATTGGATAAAGATACAGAATTAGCTTTTCAAAGCACTGAAACAAATTTGGAAATAGATATGAAAATTGCAGTAGATGTCATTCACATTGTCTTTGTGAATGATTTTCTATTACTTGTGCAGTGCACAATTTTCTGAGCCTTTTGTGACAATGCTGCCTCATTGTCTGTCAGAGTTACAGCATTCTGAAAAGCATAATCAAAAATTACCAATAACCATTTTCATTAAATATTCATTAAATAGGCCCATGGTGTGTTTGTACCTCTTTGAGTATGTGAGCATAATTTATACTTCCACTTTGTTCTCATTAGATCTTGAATCAGGTTAGATATTAGCTCCTTCTACATAATTGGATTTCTCTTTCTGAATTTTTCAATTACATTGAGGCACATAAAAATATTTAAACCTAAAACCTCTAGGACAACAAAAATTTTAATTTTTTTCAATGTTCTTTATCAGGTTCAAAGAGTTTTTTTCCATTCTAGTATACTAAAAGTTTTAATTTTAATTGGGAATGAATTTTAAATTATGTCAAATGTTGAGATGATCACATGGCTTTAATTTCTGTTATATTGGTGAATTTCGTAAATGTATACATTCTAATTTTAATATTTTGCTGAATATATTTGCTGGTAGGTTTTAAGGAATTTTGCATCTACTTTCATTAGTAATATCCACATCTAATTTTCTTTTCTTGTAATTTTTGTCAGAATTTGGTGAGAAGATGCTAGCCTTATTAAATGAGATCAAAAGGGTTCTCTCTTTCTCTGCATTTATTTATTTATTTATTTACTTTTATTAAGTTTATTGGTACAATTTAGATTACATAGTGGTCGCATTAATTATAGGAAATTTTACCTGCACATGATGTACCCTGGTTCCTCTTTTTTCCCCCCAGTCTCCTCCACACCTTTCAACTCTTCTTCCCCTCCTAATTTACAAAACTTTGTTTCCATTTTACTCTTTTTTCATTTGTCTTGGTTATTTTTTCTCACTGCTGAGACAAAATACCCAGCAGTCAAAGTTAAGGCAGGAAAGGTTTACTTAGCTCACAGTTTGTGGAGGTTTCAGTCCATAATCAGCTGGCCCCAAGACAAGGTGGCATGGCATGGGGCAACAGTTCAAGGTAGGAGAATACAGCATAAGCAACAAGAGTGAAAAAGAGGGAAAAGCAAGTCTCTTTTCCTCTCTTATATTGTAAGCAGGCTGCCACTCCCTATGGTGAGTGTAGCACTAGCACCATCTCCCTGCCCTCCTCTCCTCTTGGACAGGATGAGGATATTTACAAATTGAGGACCCTGGCTCCCTACTGAGTCCCTTAGTTAAACATCTAAAGTTCTTCAAGTTGAGACAATGTATCAAACATTACGTCTTTTTTTTCTTTTTTCTTAATTACCCCCTCACCCCTCCCTACTTCCCTCCTTTCTTATGAAAAATGCCTTCCTATTTCACAATACTTATTATATACTTTGGTCATTATTTACCCTTTCAATTTCTTACATCAAAGAAACAATGCAATATTTAAATGTGTGCCCCATTTATTTCACCTGAGTATAATCTCAAGGTGCATCTATTTATCTAAGAATGTCTCAAGCTTAACTTTCCTTATGAGTGAGTAGTGCTCCAATGTATGTGTGTGTGTGTGTGTAATATATATATATATATATATATATATATATATATATATATAATGTTTTTTACCATACCTCAGTTGTTTGGCCTTTGGGTTGTTTCCAAGGTTTAGCTATTACACACTGTGCTACTATAAAAATGGGTGTATATATATCGCTGTGGTATGAAGTTTTCAGTTCTTCCAGGAAGATACCCAGTAGTGCAATAGCTAAGTCAAATAGGACCTAAAATCCTAGTTTTTTGACAAATCTCCACATTGATTTCCACAGTGGTTGCACAAGTGTATGCTTTCACTAACAGTGGATAAGTGTTCTTTTTCTCCACAGCCCTGCCAGTTGTTGCAATTAGTTGTTTGCTTGGTAATTGCCATTATTTGTGGACTGAGATAGAATTGCAATACCATTTTAATTTGCATCTCTCAAAAGACCAGTGATGTGAAACATTTTTTCATATGTTTTTATGCCATTTGTATTTCTTCCTATGAGAATTGTATATTCATGTCAGATGCCCATTTTGGACTGGGTCCTTAAATTTGAGAGGTCTAATTTTTTTTCAATTCTTTATATGCTTTAGATGTTAGCTCTTTGCCTGAGGGACAATTGGCCAAAACTTTTACCCACTCTGTGGGTTTTTCATTTCACTGTGTTGGTAATTTATTTTGCTGTGCAAGCTTTCTAACAGAATGAGATCCCAATTGTTGATTCTTTGTAGTATTTCCCATGCAATTGAGGTTTTGTTCAAGTACTCTTGGCATACTCCTATGTCTTCAAGAGTTGTACCTATTCTCTTTATCAGTAGATTTTGTGTTTCTGTTTTGATATTTCGATATTTAAACCATTTTGATTTTAGTTTATTGTGTGATGTGAGGCATGGGCCTAGTTTTAGTCTTTGGCATGTGGAAAGCCAGTTTTACTGGCACCATTTGTTAAAAAGGCTATCATTATTCCAGTGAATGTGTTTGGTCCCTTTGTCAAAGATGAGATAGCTCAGTGTGCTTGGAGTTGTTTCTGCATCTGCATCTTCTAACCTGTCCCATTTATCTTCAGGTCTTTTTTTTCTTTTGGCCAGTACCTTGCTGTTTGTATCATAGTGCCCTTGTAGTATAGTTTCAAGTTAAGGATTTTGATGTCCTCTTCCTTGCTTTTGTTGCCCAGAAATATTTTTGCTGTTCTTAGTCTCTTTTTTGGTTCTAAATGAATTTTAGGAATGCTTTCTCCAGTTCTGTGAGGTATACTCATGGCATTTTGATTGGGATTGCATTAAATATGTCTAGCAATTTTGGGAGTATGGCCATTTTTACTATGTTGTTTCATCCTGCCCATGAGCAGAGGATATCTTTCAAAACTATTTACCTCTAATTTTTAGAATAGGTTTTTCAGAGTTCTTTTTAATTGTTCTTTAGCTAATTGATATAATTCTCCAAGGAAATGATCTGAATTTATACATTTCTTTGTGGGATTAATTTTGATTTTTGACTCATTTTTCTCTAATAGATAAAAGGTAATTTGTTTTTCATTTTTTTCTGGATGATTGTAGATACTTGGTATTTTCCAAAGAGTACACATTTTTGGTGAGTTTTCATGGGTCAGCAACCATATAGTGTCCATGGATATGCCTCCATGACTTAACTAGACATACCTAGAAATGTGTCAGTGTGTTTTACTACTACTAATATCTTAAGCAGGCAGCTCCCAAGGCAATCATCACATTGACAAGCTCCTCTCTCTCTCTCTCTCTCTCTCTCTCTCTGTCTCTCTGTCTCTCTCTCTGCCTGTCTCTTTGTCTCTCTCTCTGTCTTTCTCACACACACATATTTCTAAGCAGACTTTCTGATTTAATTATGCTTCAGATTTGAGTAATTATATGTATGAAACTGAGATTTACAAATAAAGCATCCTCGGAGCAAAATTGCTGCTCAGTATGTCTGTAGTATTCATGTTATAAGTTTGTAGAAATCAAGATCCAGGGTTGGCATTATCCTTAAATTTTTTGAAGCTATTATTTTTGTTGCTAGTGTTGATCTAATAGGTAAGTCGTGTCTCTGAACCTGTTATAGCAGAAATACTTTGCTAATCTTTATATTATTCTTGGAAGAACCTGAAAATGATGATATTGACTCCTCAAGAAACCCTTGCAAGAATTCAACAGTAAAAATAGGTGGAGCTATAAGGAAGTTTTGGTGTGCGTGCATGCATGTGTGTGTGTGTGTGTGTGTGTGTGTGTGTGAATGTATGTCAGTAGGTAAAATGCTTTGTTTCATAATTCTATTTTAATAATAAATATATTCAGAATTTTTACTTGTTCTGTAGTCAGTTTTTGCAGTTTATTATATCTTCTTAGGTCATTCTTCATTTCATTTAGCTCATTTAATTTGTTGAAATGTAATAATTAATGTTTTCTCTCCTAATTCTTATTTTCTGTAAGGTCAGTAGTGATATCCTATTTTGCATTTATTTACTCTTTTTATTTCTTTTTAGTTTATTAGTACATTTGTGTTATACATAATGCTTACAATCCTTGTGGGAAGTTGGTACATATACATAACACATCTTGACTCCTCTTTTTCAACCCATTTCCCTTCCGTTCCTTCCCTATGCATCCTTATCTTGATTGTCTTCCTTTTTTTGGTACATGTTCACATTTCATGCATTGAGTTGATACTTTTACATTCATTTCTGATTTTAATAATTTGAATTTTCTATTTTCTATTTGGGATCCATACAGTTAAAAAGTATGTTACTGTTATTATCTGTTCACAAAACCACCTTTTATAATTTTCTATTCTATATTTATTTCCTTTCTGTTCTTTATTATTTGCTTCATTCTGCACATGATGAGTTTAGTGTGAGATTCTTTTTTAGATCTATTCTTAAATTTTTAATTAATATATAATTTTACATATTTATGGGGTACACTTTGATAATTACATACATTTATATAATTTGCAGTAATAAAGTTAGGGCATCTAGCATTTCTATCTCCTCAAATATTTATCATTCATTAGTATTGGAAAATTTTGAACTCCTCCCTTCTGGTTTATTAGGAAATATATAATAAATTATTGTTACCACATTTTGCTATAGAATACACAGTTTTAATCCTCTTCTTTAACTACTTTGGTAACTACTATCCAACTTCTCACTATTTCCTTACTTCCTACCCTCCATAACGTTAGTTACTATTATTTTACTCTGTATGACTATGAAACAAACATTTTTAGTTTTCCCATATGTTTCATAAAATGTGGAATTTTTCTTTCCATAGCTGGTTTATTTCAATTAATATACTGACCTCTAGTCCCATTTATGCTGCTACAAATGACATGAATTCATTCTTTGTTATATTTCTGAATGTTTCTTTGGTGTATATACATATATTTTCTTTGTTAATTCATGAATTAATGAGGGCACCAGTATATTCTATAGCTTAGCAATTCTAAATGCATTTCAGTAAACATGGTAGTACAAGTATCTCTTTGATATATAGATTTCATTTCCTTTTGCTATGCATTCAATCATGAGATAGCCGAATCATGTAGCAGTTCCATGGTAAATTTTAAGGACAGTTTCATATTTTTTCCATAATGGGTGCATTAACTTGCATTACCATAGTATATAAGAGTTTGCTATTTTCTACATCATCACAAATATTTGTTACTAGTTTTTGTGATTTTAACTATAGCCACTTTAACTTGGGTGAGTTCATATTAAATTATGGTATTGATCCATATTTTATTTGTGGTGTGAATATTTTTTTCATATACTTTTTGGCAATTCATTTATCTTCATTTGAGAAATATTTAGTCATACCATTTGTCCATTTCTAATTGGCTTTTTGGTTCTTATTACTGTTAAATTATTTTAGTTTCTGACATTCTGAAAATTTGATCCTTGGCAGATAGTTCGCATGTACTTTCTCCCATTCCACAGGTTATCTTTTCATTTTGTTGAGTTTTTCCTTTGCCTAGCAAAGCTTGTTAGCTAGATATAAGCTCACATGTTAATTTATGCATTTGTCTGTTATTTTGAGTTATTGTCCAAAAAAACCAATGCGTACAAGGATGTCTTGAAGAATTTCCTCTGTTTTCTTCTAACAGTTTGAATGTTTCGGGTCTTACATATCTTTGATTCATTTTGAGATGACTTTTTAAGATTTTTTGCATATGGATATCCAGTGTTTCTTCAGTACTATTTACTTTTAATTTAATTTAATAAATCAATTAATTTATTTTTGTACCAGGGATCGAAATCTTGACATTGCACTTGCCTGGCAGGTGCTGTGTTGCTGAGCTATATCCCTGGCTTCAGTACTATTTATTGAATGCTATTCCTTCACCAATCATACTTCCATGAATTTATCACTCGTATGTCTAATCTGTTCTATTGATCTATGTGTTTGGTTTTATGCATTTTCCATGCTGCTTTGTTACTAAAACCGTAATTTGTTTAGGAATCAAGGACTATGATGCCTCCAACTTTCTTCTTTTTGTTCAAGAATGATTTTCTCTCTGCAGTGTTTGTGATTATGAATGAAACTTAGCACTGTTTTTATTATTTATGTGAAGATAGCTGTTGTTACTTTTGTGAAGATTGCACTGACTTGGTAGATTACTTTGGGTAGTAAGCATATGTAAACTATATTCTTTCATTCCATAAACATGGAATATCTGTCTTTGTGTCCTCATTAATTTCTTTAATCTGTGTTGTGTAATATTTATTGTAGAAAACATTTGCTTCCTTTGTCATAGTTCCTTGTAGGTTTTTTGTATCTGTTATATATAGGAGTGCTTCTTTGATTTCATTTTTAGCAACTTAGTTACCATTTTGCAAATATGCCATTGGTTTTTGAATGTTGATTTTACATCCTGAATCTTTGGTGAATTTAACTTTTCTAAAAGTTTTTGGTGTAGTCTTTAGATGTTGTACATGTAAGAGAAAAAATAGAGGATTATTTTCTTATTTGGAAGTGCTCTCATTCTACCACCTTCTTTTGACTAAGACTACAGGTAGTTTGCTGAAGAAGAACACTAAAAGCAGACATCCTTGTCTTATTACAGACTTTAGAGTAAAGCCTTTCAGATTTTTCATGTTTGCTAAGATGCTGGCTGTAGATTTATTATATATTGCTTTTAATATGTTGTGGCACAGATATTTTATGCCTAATTTCTTAAAGTTTTTTTCAAGAAGGAATAGTGGATTTTAGCAAATGCTCTCTCTTCATCTATTGAGATGATCATATTGTGTTTGTTTTGCATTCTGCCAGTGTGATGCATTATGCTTATGTGTATATATATTTTGAATCATTGTAGAATACCTGGGATAATCCCACATAATCATCGTGTATAAAAATTTAGTATAAGTTGCATTAAGTTTGTTAAAATTTTTGGAGAATCTTGTTATCTGTATTCACAATGAATATAGGTTTTTATTTTTCCACCTCCATTTCCCTTCTTTCTTTATCCTTCTTTTTTCTTCCATTTTTGTGTATTTGCCTGATTTTGGTAGCAGATTAATAATGCACTTATGTTATAAGAATTATTTTCTGTTAGGCACGGTTTTATCTGTATTTATAAGCCTTAATATTTTTATTTTCACAGTAAAATCTTGTTTTGGAAGTGTAGTTTGTTCCAGAAGCAAGCTTGCAATCCAAAGCACTTGTGTATCAAAGAAATTTTCTTAAAACAAATAATAGAAATTCAGTTGATTCATTTCACAAACCAGAAATCCTATGTAAAATGATTATAAAACCATAATATAACACAAATTAATCAAGAAAACAAAAAAATACATAAAAAGTTAACCTATACTTACCTTTTAAAGCTTCTGTGGCTGGTGTGAGAAAGATAAGAGAGAGAAGATTACTATGTAGGACAAATTTCACCATCACTATTGGAATCACTGCTATCTATTGACTCAATGGAATTTTTTTATTTTCCTGAAACTTTAACAAGGAACTATCCAATGATATTTTCTTTTGTTTCTTTCTGAGGATTTTATGGAACTGTGGCATTGCATTGTTATTAAGCAAATTCATCACTTGCACTGCTACAGCTTTGTTTCTGTGGTTCTTTTCTAGGAAGTTTTGCATTGTTTCTCACATTTTACCCAATCTCATTTGCAGTGAGGGATCCCTCCTTCTCCTTGGCAAATTAGATCTCCTCTATAATCTCTTGTCCTTGGAAATGATCACATGCAATCTTACAGTGTGAGAGAGGGAGAGAGAAAGAGAAAGAGAAGAATCATTGGCTCAGTTGTGATCATGTTATGTTCAGTGTCACAAACTACCCTTACTGCAAGACATCACTTATATTTCAAGTTAAAATTATTAGAAATGTTGGCTCATCTTGCAGAACACACACATAACTATTTACAATCCAAGATTTTACTATATATTCGTATATCTCAAAAATTTTCTAATTTACCTTGTAATTTCTTTTTAACCAATTTGACATTTAGCAATAGGCTGATTAATTTTCATGTAGCTATGAATTTCTTAAATATCCTCAATTTATTTCATTCCTATTAATATGTAATTGATGTCACTGTATTTGAAAAATTAAATTTGTATGATTTCAATCCATTTAAATCCATTGACACATATTTTGCCTGCGCACATCATCTATCCTGGCTCTAGTCCCATGGATATTTGAGAAAAATATGTGTCTGCTATTGTTTAGTGAAATGTTCCGTATGTAGCTATTTAGTGTAGCCAGTTGGATATCTTGTGAAATTCTTATTTTCTTGATATTTAATCCATTATTTAAAGTGGCCTATTGAAATTCTTGAGTATTATTGTTGAATTGTCTATTTTTCCCTTCAAGTATATTGTTTTTTTGCTTCATAAATTTTGGTGTGTTGTTATTAGTTGTTAGAGTTGACTGAGTGTTGACCCTCTTCCAAAAGACGTGTCCACATAGCATTCATGAATGTGACCTTATTAGAAAAAAAATTGCTGATATCATTAGGGTTCCTAATATAAGATCATCTTACAATTTTCCATGCCTTCCTAGGTTTTATAGCAAGTGTTCTTAAAATACTGCAGACAAATACTTGAGACACATGAATAGAAAGTCAGTGCAGTCACAGAAACACATTGTAGTGATACAGCTGAAGAATTTAAGGAAAGTGCCAGAATAGTAAACAGAATAGGAAAACAAGGATTTTTCTTAGAGTTCTGAGGGAATTGAACCTTGTCAGTGCTTTGATTTGAGCGTTTGGTCTCTGGCATTTGTGATGATAATTTTCACTTCTTACAAGCAACTATGCTTTTGCTAATTTGGTAAGATAGCTACAGAAACAAGTACAAGTTTTTATTGATGTGTTTATACTGGTTACACTTCTTGAATGGCTGAAATTTTGTAACTATAGAATTCTTCCCTTTATGTCTAGTACCTTTTTTTAAATTTTGAGCCTATTGCATTTAATTTTTTCCTATCCACTTTACTTTCTAATGGTTGCAATTTGCATGATGAATTCTTATCTGTTTTTTTCACTTTTAACCTATTTGTATCTCGGTCTCTAGATTCTGTCTTTTGTAAATAAAATATACTGGGAGTTAAAAAAAATCCAGACTGACAATTTCTGTCATGCTTTGTATTATTGATATAGTGGATTTATGTCAGCCATTTGAGTTTTTCTTGGAATTTTTATTAACGAAGTTTGCTCTATATTTTAAATTATTTTCTTAGTGATGGATTAATGGCTCAGTATTTTCATCACAACCTATCATGATATTTCTCTACTTACACTAACTTATTTCGAGTGAGATAGGTAACTGTTATTACTATATAATTCTTTTTGTTCTTTTTTGTTGCTATGATTAATATTAAACTTATTTGTTGGAAACAGTAACACAGTGCTGTAATTATTATTTTAGGTAATTTAATGTTTACTAAAAAGCAAAGGAATGAAGAGAATAATTATATGCTAAGACAAGTACTACACTTATACACAAAACTGTAAAATTTGATCTCATAGGAGTTGAGAGTAGAATGGTGGGTATCTGAGGTGATGAAGAGTAGAAAGGAAGAAGGGATAAGGAAGGTCTGATCAACAGATCGTTGAACTTAGGAGCAAGAAGTTCTGATATCCTGTTGTACAGTATAGAGTGACTATAGATAAAAATGTTGTGCTGTACATTTCAAAAAGCTGGAGGAAATGGTTTTGCAATTTTTTCCAATAAAAATTATAAATGTTTGAAGAGACAGATATATCTAATGTGATTCACACATTACAAAACATCCATGTAAATATCACTTTATTCCTACTAACAAGTAGTTTCTTGTAGCTTGATGTAGTTCAAATATGTTTAAATTACAACTTTTAAAAAACTAATATCATACTGATAAACATTGAAAATAGTTTTGTATCAATTTTATTCTTTCAAATCATCTTGCAAAGATTTTGTAATGTCAGTCTACAGTAGTCCTTACCAGTGTCAATCTAGTTCTCCTATATTGTGACATTCATGGTGTTCATATTGAAAGTTGTGTGTGTTCAGTGATGTCTCATTTCTCCAGTTTCTGAGAGATCAAACATCTATCAAACTCTGGTAGTTGATATTCATTGACTTCCTTTACTGTTTGCCCTTTATCTGGAATTTACTGTTTGCCTGGACTTGTGAAGTCCTATCATGTAAAAATACAGCTTAGTTTTTGCCCAAAGATGCGTGGGAGCCCCATTGAAGATTCATAGTTCTTCCCCTTGGTTTCTCTTCCTAACTGTATATTTCCCTCCAACTTTCGGATGTGATAGCCTCTCTGAATTCTGTTCTTATTCTGTTCATTTCAAGGAAGACTATGGATCTTGGGTTTGTTGCAGAATAAATAATGTCAATTCATTACTTCATATCTATTGTCAAATACTTTGAAGGTATTACTGGGATTTATCCTGATGTAGAGTTTGTCACTGCTACACTGTTGAGTTTACAGTAAAATTTTCATACTTTAGAATGTAGTCATCAAATTTTCAAGATTTTCTGGTGTGTACCTCAGGTACCCACCATTTTAGATTATTACAGCTTTCTCTTTGTTTTATACTTTTACTCCTGACTTTCCAAGCCTAGTTCTATGCATCTCCACTCTGGTACTCTGTCCTCAGCATTTAGTGGTCTATTTCTTACACTTATAGAAACTTGTATATCTCAGAATTCCCATATTCTGTTTATTGTGCCAGCCTTTGTTTTTCCATATCGATTCAGTAACCACTCTTGTTTTCCTTGAGAATCTCTTATATCTCCCTTGCTGTAACTAGTCTTTGGTTTACTGGCAAGGTGCATTTAGGGAAAGTTCCAGGGGATGATCAACAAGTTGATCCCCATTTAATCTGTGAGTAGGGTTTTGCAGTACTTTACTGTACCATTCTAGCCTGTGCATGGTCTTAGAGTGTAGTGTATATATTGACTGATCTACCTTTTCCCTGTCTGTGACAATTTTACTTTTCCTGCTTTTCTTGAGAAACACAGCATGCATGTGTCTCCTCTTACTTGTAAAGGGCTTGTATTTTTATGAGCTAAGTTCATTTGAATTTCTTTGTATCCTCAGCTCTATGTTAAAAATATGATCATCATAGTTTACACAAGTTGTTCTTATTTTTAGGGTAAAAAAGATACTCGTGTAATTTTTTAAATGGTAACCAAATGTAGAAGGTTCCTATGCAGCATTTTACATTTTAAGTCACATATTTTCCTCCACATGACAAATCTCATATTAGGGACACAAAAGATCTTTAGTTACTAGTTTAATTAAAAATAACCCCTCACCTAAAGTAAAATATTGCCATTCAAATTGGGAAAATAAGCAAAAAGCTATTAGTGCCAAGAATAAATACTCAAAGTCTGGTATTTATCATTGTTTTCCTTTAATTTCTGAACTGACAAGTGATAATTGCTCAGGCAATTAAAATAATTAGGAAAATGTGGAAGTACAAAAAGAGACACCTCTTAGAAGTGTAATTGAAATGCATAGGAGAACATTCATGCACCTTATTCCTACAGCAGACTGATTACCAGGTGCTTTTTAGTTGGCTGACTATTGATAGATCACATGCCACCTGAGCTCTGTCTGGGAACAAAGCCCATTGGAAGTGCACTTGCTTCAGAAGGTTAAGTCTAGTTTTTAAAAAAACTTCTGAAGATCTGAGGATTTGTATTCTATAGATGCCTTGGTGATAAAGGAGAGTTTTCTGAGCCTATATTTTTTCAATATCTTAAATGTTCGGAATGTGTTTTTTTAATTCATTATTTTGTACTATCTTTAAACAAGGAAAAGAAAACTATGAACAAAATCCTTGGATTGTCTTACTGTCTTATAATGCTTATCCATTGTGTAAGCTGCACAGGTGATCTGAGGGAGTCTATGGAAGCAGTGAGGTCAAATCTTTTAGCGCTTTCAGTGATATAAACAGCCTGCTGAGGCACTGATAGAGCAATGCCTGTGACTTTCTGAGAGAAATGACAGTTTCTTTGAGGAATATAATACTCCTTGGTAAGACAGGTGCCTGATTATTTAGACAGAATACACTTTAAAATCAATTGAAGGGGCATTAACTGGGAAAGTCACTTCAGTGTTTGTGTGTCCAACTAACATGTAAGCTACTCCATATTCTGATGGGATTGTGACAACTTGGACTGGTGTCAGAGATTGATGATACCAATTTCTAAGGAGAAACTATCTTAGAACAAAATAGATGGCACTTTATTACTATTTTGTAAAATTTGTTCTATTAGGCATGACTTATTCTGTTCAGGTATACTTTCAACTAAGTTATTCATTCAGCATACTCCACTTAACTACTGATAGTTTATACACCAATACTAAATTACTTCAGGTAACACTCTCATGATTTAACCAATTTAAAGGTACATTCCCTATGAATTAAAATTGCCCTTTGCTACATTGGAATTTTATCTCTCTCATGGAAACTCATTTATCATATTAAACTCATGCCATATAGGACATGAACTATTTTGGTGCACGATTCCTATTCATTTATTGTCCATCCACATGTGAAGTTAAATGCATTTGGTTCATAGCAAAATTCAGAAAATGATGAGGTTTGAAAATGTTCAGTGAATTTGGACAAGAAGGTTTCACTAAAAATGGTGCTGATACTAGGGTCAGCACCAGTCACTTGGGAGTGATGCTTAAATGTGTTAAGTTGAGAGCCATATTTTAGCATAAATTAACATGCCATTCTATTTTTCTTTATTTGAACATGATGAATGATACTAAATAAATGACTTTGTTTTGAAAAATAACTCTTCCAAATGATACTTAGAAAATGATTAGAATAACAACACTGGTCAGCCAGCAATTTGTACTGAGTGTTTATTTTATGTAAGGTTATTAAGTGTAAACATTTGAGTAACTTCTTTGTGCAGATCACATGGAAAATTACAGAGAACGCTTAATTAGGCATTGCATTGCAGAATACATGCGTTGCCTGTTAATAAGCAGAAGACATGGTCCTCACCTATCAAATGGATGTAAAAAAAATGCATACAGCATCAAAATGAGGTGTGTGTACACAAAAGGCAAAGGAGTGAACATAGTGTGGTGGACTTAACTAGAGAAGATGCCAACCTACTTGGCATAAAAGTTAAAACTCTTACAACCTTAGCAGGTGTGTTCCATAAATACAATTGCTTTGAACATCCACCATAATTAATTCTCTTTCTCCTCAACAAGGCAATTAATTTACCTTAACCTCCTTATAGTAGAAATATCATTTAAGATATTTTAATGAGTTTTCAGCATAATTTCTCAGAAGAGTTTTTCAAGTTCTTTATGTTTTTATTTCCTCTGGTTTTAGGAATTGTATCACTTTCTGAAATAAAAAAATAAATAAATAAACTGGGGCTGGGGATTTAGCTCAGTGGCACAAGCAACGGCCTGGTAAGGGTGAGGTCATGAGTTTGATCCCTGGTACCAAAATAATAATAATAATAATAATTATAATCATAATCATAAATAAATTAGTCCGCTAGTGATTTTCTCAATTGAAGATGGAAATCTAAGAAAATTGTTACAATTTGATTTCTCATTATTCTCAAGGGGCTGGAACAAGTGTTGTTGCATCGTAAATATGCAAGTGTTGAAAGCTGTAGCATGGAAACAATCCCTCAGTAATTCTACTAAACTAATCTAGACTTCTTGCAGATAAAGCTCCTGGATTATTTTAAAATCCTGGCTGCCATTTGCATTTGCTTTGCAATCAGAGGTTGGAAATGTTGACTTAGAGTGTGGTGAAAATTTTATAATTTGTGAAATTTGAAGAAAACAAACTTCTCAAATGTCTTTGACAGCCAAGCCTCTCTAGCCTGTTCAGGTAAAGATGGCTTTAGGTAAAGCTTATTTTGATATCAAGTTTGTTATGAAGTATATCTAATTGTCTTATGTTTTCCTAATCATATTTATTTGACTTAAAGATAGATATCATATCATTTTGGAAGTAAGGTATAACATGTAGCAAGTCACAAGCTATTTCCTCATGTATGAGCCAGTTCAATAAGCAGCATATTAATTTGAATCAACATTTCAACCTAATCAGAAGACTCTTATCTGTAAACAGTTGTCTTATTTTAGCTCCCTAAGGTTAACTCTAGGTGCTTTAGAAATCTAAATTTTTTTGTGTGCTTCAAATCCTATCTTTATTAATTTAAAGTCCCTAAAATCTTTTTATTTAAGAGAAAATGGACACAGAAGAGAGAAATAAAAAGCAAAAAAACCAAACAAACAACAACAACAAATCCGATACACTAACATTATAGGTTTACACAATGAGATGGTTGAAATTTGACAGTAGTTGCAATATTGCATATCGTTACCTTCAAAGGGGTTGTTCAGATTAACAGATATAGACATGTAAAATTGATCTAATCATGAGTATTAACTGTTCTTTTTCAATAGCTAATGTATTTAGTAATATAGTCATTTTAATTGTCCTATGTACACCTATTTATAAATTTATGTCTTTTTCCCTTTCCCTTCCTTCCTTCCTCCTTTCCCCTCAGAGTACCTCTTGTTGTCATATCTGCCCATATCATCAGGCCTAATAAAATCAAACAAAATAGTTCAGAATAAAACCAATAAAGAATAAAAGAATGGTCAAAGAAAAGAGAAACAAAAAGCTAAAGGGACCAACAGACAACAGCAACATATCCGATACTGTAACATTATAGGTTTACAAACTGAGATGATTGGATTTTTGCAGTGGTTACAATATTGTATATCGTTACCTTCAAGTGGGTTGCTCAGATTGACAGATATAGACATGTAAAATTGATCTATATGGCTAAAATATTATTTTTAAAAAGTACAATCTCTAAGATAAATGAACATCTAGTAAATCTGTGTGCTTCAAGAATAAACAGAAGATATTTACCATCTTACCTAATTGTTCTCCCATGCTGTGATTCTCAAGCCATGCAGAATCTATGATAGAAATAGTAGTCCATTTTTATACCATTCAAAGACATAGTAAGGAGATCTTCAGTGTTAGTGAGACTTTAAATAAGCCATGATGGAATTCTGTAATGGATCTCATTTAGAATTTCTTTCCAAGATGTTTTTAAGCAGAAACTCATGTGAGAAGTTCTTTCATGATCTGCTATAAAGTCTTTGGCCAAATGTTTCATTGAATAATCTATTAACAATCTGTCCTTATAATTTAACATTTTTCTCTGTAATGTTCTCTTAACTCAGTCATTCCTTGAAATTCTTTATGGTGAACTCTTCTAATATTAAATTAGAAAGTCATTCCTTGAATTAAATTCCCAGTCATTCCTTGAAATTCTTTATGGTGAACTCTTCTAATATTTCATAATATTTGTGTTTCCACTTCTCTATCCGTAAATGTCATGTCCTCCACCTTGTCTATGCTTATGGTCCATTTATTACAATGGCTGTTCTTTCACCTTTTATGATAGGATGAAATGCATCAGTTTTATATCTTATTTCCTTAAGGGTTTACTGATTATGTATTATACGTCACCTGTAATTTTGGAAATGTACTTCACATTGTTTTTTTATATATTATTATCTTACAGTTAAATCTACAGTGTTCAAATTCAATATATAAGCTTAAACATATCATTTCTCCCTTCTATTTTCTCCCAACCTGTTTAGTCTCATATTTTTATGTCTATTATGATTTAACCACCTGTCAAGTCATCAGGCATTAAAAATATTGTCATTCCTGCTGGGCGATTTGGCACATGCCTCTAATCCCAGCAATAAGGTTTCTGAGGAAAGGGGACCATCAAAAATTCGAGGCCAGCCTGGACTACATAGTTAGTTCAAAACCTCTTTTCATAGTTGTCCACCTTTTGCTACATCTACCTAGCATGCACATAAACTTATAACCGTGTCTATATTTCTATATCTTCTTGACACATTTTAAATTCTAAGGATAGGAGTCGTATCACATATATTTGTTCCCATCAGGCTTACCTCAGTGACTCTATGGAGTGGATACTCTACAAATGTTTGCCTAAATGAATTGAAAACAGGAAAATTTAATAACAAACTGTTGAGTATTTCTTTGAGGCAATTGTTTTTTTTCCCCCTATGGAGGAAAATATTGTATTATTGGGGAATATACTACTTTTTATGATACAATGAAATATGATTTCATGTGTTTCTTTAAAGATTTAATCTGGTTCGCTTTTTCTCTATTTTACTTGTTTTGTATGAATGAGCTTTTATTAAAGAACAATTATTGATTTGATTAATTATATAAAGCGATAGAACTTTTCAGATGATTATTACCATAGGCAACCGCAAAGTGACAGAAGTCTCATCAAAGTACTTAAATTCTGGGGTTAAGACTTCTGAAATTTCTGAAACGTAACTTTTGCAAAATTCTACAGGCAAGGTCCATCAATGAGGGGGACACTCTTTCAAAGAAAATCATTATAGTAAGCAAAATAGAAATAGTCTAATTACTTTTGAGCATCTTTCCAATGAATTGGTTAATGTATGACTGGATTCCCAGTCGACTCAGCTTTTAAGTGTCAGGTCTTTGTGAAGTGAAAATCCTAGGGCATTCATAAGAGTTCATGTACTGCAGTTGTTCACTTTCTTTCTGTATATGACACTTTCCCCTGACATACTATATTAACAGGAAAAAGCATCCTGGAATGTGTTTTA
This sequence comes from Dasyprocta punctata, assembly GCA_004363535.1. Lineage (NCBI taxonomy): Eukaryota > Metazoa > Chordata > Mammalia > Rodentia > Dasyproctidae > Dasyprocta > Dasyprocta punctata. Next base: position 17,060 of record RJWM01002013.1, on the reverse strand, counting down.
AAAAGTTAGATTTCTAGGAGGCAGAAGTTCCAAATTTGATATTGTGGCAATTATTGATCCAAGATAAAGCAATAGAAAATTTCAGATTAAAATTCTTAATGTTATACATATTTTCAAATAACATGAATATCACAGCCAATTTGACCTTAAATACATTTTGTTACATTAACCTTAACAGTGTCAGTCTTTTGTCACAATCATATTCTATTACGTTCACATTTCTGATAGTAGTTAGAGGTGTACTTTCCAAAGATTAATCTACTACTGAATTCTAAAAAAATAATAACAGGGAGAAAGAGAGGGGATAGAAGGTGAGGACAGAGGTGAAAAGAGATAGTTATTATGAAAAGGAGAGAGAAATAACTAAACAAGACAGAAAAAAGAGAACAAGTTAAACAAAAAAGTAAGCATAGACTGTATAAGAATATTTAAAAGGTGAAAGTATAAGAATATTTATAAGGTGAAAGTATCATAAGTAGAAATACGCTGAAAAAAGTACCCCAAACCTATAAAGGTACAGGTTGTTGATTGGAAATACAAATTTGTGATATCTCGCAGAACTCCAATTTCTTTGATCTGTTATAAACATATGGTCCTGTACCCTATACTCAATTCTCAGAGGGCCTTCTCATTCTGTCTACAGAGTGACTGGTATTTTATGTGATTTTTTTTCTTCTGGCCAAAGTTAATTGAATTAGGAGCATACACCTGATCTAGGGTACACAGTTGATGCTCTCCATCTAAGAATTTAGAATTGGGGCACAGAAATTTTATTAAATTCCCAGTCATTCCTTGAATCAGAGATTTTTAAATTCCACAATGAAGGTCAAATATGCTTGGATCATGTTTATAGAAAACATTAGAAAATTAATGTTCAGAGAGAAAACGTGGACATAAGAGCTCACATAGCATTAGAAGCAGGAACACAGCTCATTTCAATGTCCTAAGTCCTATTTCTATTATGTCATAAGGCCAGTTACAGTTTTTTGTATAAGAAACTGATAATAGTTAATATATTGCACATTATTATCTTCAACGTAGTTGCGCACATTGCAAGATGTAGGTATGCATAATTGATCAAACAATATTAGCACGAACCAGTTTTCCAATGAGCTAAGAGAAATCAGTATAATTATTTTAGCTATCTTTTTTGTGTATATGTATGTATAGTTTTATATATATATATATATATATATATATATATAGTTTTTCCTTTTTCCCTTCATTCTTTTATCTTTTAACCTATCCCAGATTTTCTTTACTTTTGAGCTGTTTCTTTCTTTTTCACAATATCTATTGTAGATTTTGGGTCTTGTTTACTTTTTCAGTTTCTTACACTAGGGAAACAATATGATATTTACACATGTGGATATAGTTTGTTTCACTTATGAGTATGGACTCTAGTTGTATCCATTTACCCGTAAAAGCCTCTAGTATGTCCTTCTTTATAACTGAGTAGTACTCCATTATATAAAAATATCACATATTTTAAATCCATTCCTTGGTTGATGGGCATTTGCATATTTTCCAAGATTTACCTATTACAAATTGTGCTGCTATAATCAAGGGTGCACATATATCCCTATAGTGTGATGTTTTTAATTCTTCTGGGAAAATACTCAGCTACATTTCTTGCCTCTGATTTCTATATAGTTATAAACAAAAGATGATCCCTACTTTAATGTTTAAGGAATCTCAAATAGAAATGGCCTCAGAGTCCAATATTATTAAAACAAGTTTCCCTGGTCATTCTGCTTCTGCTCGTATATAGACTAAAATTTGTGAAACTCTGCATAAAAGAAGATGCAGAGTTGACTTTAGGGTATCAAGTTGATTAATAAATGGTTGGAGCATGACTGAATGGAAATGCCCAAAGTCAACAAGAAGGATTAAAGTAATAGCTAGAATAGAGCAGAAAACTGATGTGGATGAAAGCAAGATACGAAAGTATCTATGACTGACTGTAGTGTGTGAGTGGTGGGGGCAGGAAAGTTATCAGGCTATGCTAATCATATTGGGATGGAACATTCAGATGCTGGCATTATGCACCTTTGTTCTCTACTTGTCTAGATTTACAGTCTGAAACAACGTCTTTGATAAAACACTATTCTTTGAAATCATTTCACATAAATAAATGTTGAACTTAAAAAGTCAGTTGATTTTTCTTTTTCTCTTCAAATATGAGTAATGTGTAAGTTTTTTCAGAACAACCTTCAGAATATATCCATCACATGTCCACTTTTCTCCATCTCTGCTAGTGTAACAGTAATATAACTTTACTTTTCACCTGAACTCTTCCAATAGCCTTCTCTTTTGTCTTCCTGCTGTTGTTTTCCATTCCTTCCAAACTATTTTCCTTAGTAAATCCTGGGAAATGTTTAAAAATTAGAAACGTTATACTATTTTTCTGTTTGAAACATTAAATTCCTTATAAATTCTTTTCTGGATAAAGTCCACTCTGTACACCATGACTTTAAGCTCCTCTACGATCTCTTCATATTTAGTCTCTTAAGATTTTGGCTGAAAACTTTGGGTTTCAGTAATAATTATTTTAAGTTTTTCCCTGCACTGTATTTTTACTTTCATTTATAATATTCATATCCGTAAACATAGCCACCAGCCAAATAAAGAGAATATTACCAGAAATACCATAAAATCCTTCATGGTCCCTTAGAGTATATCTCTTCTCCAAAACTAGCTGCCATAACCAAAATATTTTGAAAATATTTTGACCATTTTTGAACTGTATTTGAATGTACTGTATGTCTTCCTTTACACGTTGCTTTGTTTGCTGTGCATTATGTTTTTTTTTTGAGATTTATGTATTTGTTTGCAGCAGTAGTTTACACTTTCCAATTACTATTCTGCATGCGATTGTATAAATTTACAACCATTTTAAAATCCATTATATTGTTTATGGGCATCTGAACAATTTCTAATTTGTGATTATTGTAAATTAAGGTGTCATGTGCTTAAGGAAATATCATATTATGAATCTTGTTCTACATTATTCAACCCAATTTAGATGCTATTTTTCTAAGTAGACATCTACTACAGTATCTTAAATTGGGCTAAACGATCTTCTGTTTGACCAAGGAGGCCTTCACTTCTCTCTAAGAGAGCAGTTATCAACCTTAATGAAATCCGTTTGCATGATGTTTTTCTTAACAGATTGTATACTCCTGAATTGCATACAATTAGGGACTCCTTATTAATTTTATCATCTCTAGTACATAGTAGACCTCCTGGAAAATAGTAATTTAACATATGCTTAGTAAAGTCTGATAATTAACTCAACCTTGTACGTAAACAACACTGAAGTATGATGGAGACTGAAGAGTTCTGGAATTTTTCAATTTACTAAATAAACTATAATATTTATGAACAACTACAGTGCACTAAGACTGATGTTACATGATGCTGAGGTTGCTAAATAGTAAAAGTAACATAGAAGGATACTATATAATAAGCTAACTGGGCATTGAGGGAGGTATGTCATGGTTTAAGAAAGAATGGTGGTAAGACCATGATTTCAGACCTGGTAAATATAACTTTAAAAATTCTCATTCACTGTGTGATCTGAGTCTCTTAAAACACCTATGTGACAAATAACAATGTTTCAGTCAATGACAGATTACATCTATGCTAGCATTCCTATAAGTCTGTATAAGCTAAAGAGGTTGTAGCCATCATATTTTGTGTAGGTACAGTTTAAGATATTTGGAGAAAGAGAAAATCACCTAAAGGTGCATTTCCAAGAACATATCCCCCATGTGAAGAGATGCATGACTCTTTCGTCCACTTTTGAACTAAAAAAATATGGGACCTACCACTAATATAGGCTTCCTAAATTGCTAAAAGTTGGGCTTTACTAGTACAAAGTAGGAATCCAAATGAAGCATTTCAGAAAGGCAGATGACAAATTTTGTACAGGATAATAATAGTACGCATAATCCCAGTGATGGTGAAAATAGAACAAAATAGTAACAGAATATGATGGATTAAAAAAAGGACAACATTGAAATGTTTTGGACAAAGAAATCTATTACAAGTCGGGCGTGGTGGCGCATGCCTTTAATCCCAGCACTGGGAGGCCGAGGTAGGCAGAGTGTTGTGAGTTCGAGGCTGGCTTGCACTACAACGTGAGTGCAAGGCTAGCCTGAGCTACATAGTGCGACCCTGCCTCAAAAAACTAGGGTCAGGAGTTTGGCTCAGTGACTTAAGCGCCTACCTGACAGGTGCAAGGTTGAGAGTTTGATCCCCGGTGCCACAAAAATAAATAAATAAATAAATAAATAAATAAATAGATAAGAAATCTATTACACTATATAGTTTAGTGAAGCATAGTGACATGTAATCACTTTTAATCCTGATGTTCTTCATATAAGTATGGAGATATTTTCTAGATTTTGATAGGACTTGAAAACACAATTCTCACATTAAAATGTTGCTATGCTCTATTAAAGGAAAATTTGCACTGACTTCTTATCAAGAATTTTTGACTTATTTATTTGTGTATTCAGGGCATATTTTATTCTGTGAAACAAATATGTAACAGGGAGTTTTCATCAACAGGTTCAGACAAATCTTTATAGAAATGAGTTCTTAGGTTTTAAAAGCTGGGAGAAACTAAGCTGATTCAAAGGCTACTGACACATTAAAAATTTCTCACTCTAGCTGCATGTGAGAATCACAGGTGCAAGGATAGAATTTCAAATGCAGAATTTTCTAGTTACAACCTCCAGAGATTCTGATTTACTCCCTCACATGTGGAGTAGATTGTATCACTAAAAAAAAAAAAAAAAAGAAAAAAAACCTATGTGTTGATACTTACCTTTTCGGTAAAATACCCAAAACATGATCTATGAAAGTAAAAATTGTTAAATTGCACTTTTAAAACTTATTACAAAAACTGAGAGAAAATAATTGAATAACATCTATTTGACAAGGAACAAATATACAAAATATGCGCAAAAACACTTACAAAATTAAGAAAGAGGAGGAAAAAACAATTAGAATGCATAAAAGATCTGAACAGACACTTTACCAAAGAAGATATGCAGATGGAAAATGAATGTGAATGAATGGTCAACAGCATATGTCATTAAGGAATTGCAAATCAATGCAGCAAGATTCCACTAAACGTAATTAGAATGGGTAGAATTACAAATATTGACAATAGCAAATGCTAAGGAGGATGTGGAGAAACAAAAATTGTCATTCGTTTCTGATGGTAATGCAAAATGTTGCAGCCAATTTGGAATGAAGTTTGACAGTTCTGACAAAACTAAATACAGTCTTAGCATACAGTTCAGCAAATTTGTTCCTTATTATATACCTAAGTTTGTTGAAAACCTACACCCACATGGAAACTTGGAAAGAAATGTTTATAACGGCTTTGTAAAAAATACCAAAAATGGAAAAAATGAAGATGTCCTTCAACAGGTTAATGAATAAACAGACTGTGGTGTATTTATATACCATATTACTATGCAGGAGAGCATAAATGAACAGGCAAGCCACAAATAAACATGGAAGACCTTAGAAATATACTGCCAAGTGAAAGAAGTCAACCTGAAAACACTACATAATTTATGGTCCAATCATAATAATATTTTTGATCGGACAAAATCATGGAGACACTAAGAAAACACTGGTGGCCTGGGGTCCAGAGAGGTAGGTGGATAGATGGGCATGTGGAGCCACAGCATTTTTAGGGCCCTAAACTATTCCATATGGCATAGTAATGATGGATGCATGTCGGCACATGCTTTTGACATTTGTCAAAATTCACAAAATGTAAAATACAAAGAATGATTCCTAAGGTGAACTATGGACTTTAGTTAACAATAATGTCTCGATACAAATTCATCTATTTTAATGAATGTTTCTCAATAGCATCAGATGTAGCTAATAAAGAAAACTCTATGCAAGGATAGAGAAAGTATGTGCAGATTCTGAACTATTCTGTCACTTTTTTGTTAGCCTAAAGTATTCTTTAAAAAGGCTAATAATTAAAAATCCTTTTGCACTGATTTTTTAATGCATTATCATGTTAGAGATCCAACGAAATAAAATTCCTAGTTTGGGTTGCACAAAGGTTTGGAATGATTTACAAAGTAGGAATATCGAAAGAGTGATACTAACATTTGAATGATGGAATTTTGTATCACATAGTATTATTTCGTGTTACCTGTGAAGAAACCACTTAGAGATGCCCCTGAATAAGTTTCTTTTTCTTCTATCATGATCCGAAATATTTCCATGAGCCATTAACAAGAACAATATTTGAAAATCCAATCAGTTTAGAATTGAAAAACCTAATTGATTTAAACAGGATAAATCACAGTAGTTAGAAAACATTGACCTCAAATTTCCATTCACAGCCACAGTGCTGAAATGTGATTTCCTGTTTTCTCTGTTGGTGTAAATTTGCCTGAAAATAATACAATATCTTTTGGCATGTATTTCTTAGATTAAAAAGACAAAAAAGAGATAACAAAAAATAAACATTAAAACACCTTATGCCAGTGGATAACAAAATATTCTTACACATAATTTATATTTATATAACTAAACTTAGGAAATGTATTCCTCCAAAGATGTTGTTATTTCCTAAATAAATGAATACAACTTCTGCTAAATGAATTATTCTTTTTGCTAGTGGGCACTTAAAACAATTTATAATTCTTCTCAAAATAGTTAAGAAGTGCATTTGGATCTCTGATGTTGGTTTCATTCCCAGTTTCCCTTGTTACATGCACTCTAGTAGCTTATTGCAGTCCAATCAACTCTGTAGTTTTCAATATCCTTAACATTGCAGCACAAAAAATGATTTGGATGAGTTTAGAAAGAGAAGACATCTTTATTTTCATTTCTATAAATTTAATTTTTTTTCATCAAAGTCATCTAAAGAAAGATCAGTAAGGTTTTCTGTATCTGAAAAAGGAAATGAAGAATACCAAAGTTATTATTAGCCACAAATACTTTAATTCTTCCTATACATTTATCTTGAAAAGCCACAGTTCATACACAAGTATGGCATGCATAATCAAAGTGTAATTTTTTCTCTTTCTTACTTTTCACATGCATATTTTGTATATACTATTCAATTTTATAGTATGATCAACTTTACATAGATAAGATACAGGTAGTTAATATTTTTTAGATGAGATTTGATCTAGCAATGTTAGCTTTAAAGAAAATTCTGTTTTGCTTTCATACTGTTGAAAGTGAACATGGGTATAAATGAGAAAAATGCTCCAATAAAACCCTAAACTCAATACGCTTAGGCATAGAAATCTAGTACTTTTTAACATCCTTGCCTATTTAAGATTATAGCAAATCAAATTATGTTTCATAACAGTTTTCTCCAAAAGGTTACTTCTATTCTTGACAGAAATTTTGCTCTTTGTACCACTTTCAAAATTTATAATTGCTATTGCTATTTGTTATTGTTCTTTCTTAGATTATCAGAATCCCTCCTAAGACTTTGTAATTACTTGACCCCATACACTTTTTAAAGTTTTCCTTTGAATAATTGTAGACTTAGAGCATTTCACAAAATGTTTACAGAGGTCCTATGAACTCTTCTCGCAGAACCAACATTAAAGGCTTGTACAATTATATAAGAACCAGAAAATTTATAACAATACACTGTGCTTATTCAGATCCTGTCAGTATGACATGCACTCATTTCCATTTAGATAAATCTATCTAAATTCATCATATGTATACAACTACACAAAAATAAAGAATTCCATCATCTTTCAAAAATGTTAAATAGATGAAATGATTCATGTGCAATATTTTAATTTTTTATTTTGAAGGCCAGAAAAGCACAGAAAAATCAAAAGGCGATCAAGCAAACAAAAAAACAAACAAACAGAAAAAGCAACAATGAAAGTCAAATAATATTAACAACATCAACAACAGCAAATAAAAACATTAGTGATTCAAGGTTTCAAAACAACATGATAAGAAACAAAAATTTACAATCAATACAGTGAAAGGGAAAGAAACTGCTCAAAAGGAAATTATATTGTTAATGAATTCTGCATGCCTGTATGCCTGTATCTGGTAACCTGAGCAATTACTTTGAAGATAACACTATACAATGTAAGAACCATGATTAAATTCCTAGTATGTAATATTTTAGATTAGTTACTTTTTTATTTTTTATTTTTTGGTACCGGGAAATGAACTCACAACCTCGTGCTTGCCAGGCAGGCACGTATGCCGCTGAGCTAAATCCCCTGTGATTAGCTACTTTTTAACTCAGAACAATTTCCTTGAAATCCATTCATGCTATCTTGGATTAGAAATAGTTGCTCCTGTTGATTTTTCAGATTGGGGTGTTTCATTATATAGAAATGCCATTGTTTATTTAGTCACTTGCCTATAGAAGGAAATTGGAGTAATTTTTCAAGTGTTTAGCTATTATAAATAAAGCTGCTGTAAAAAATGATGCACGAGCTTTTCTGTGTGGACATTATTTATTTGAAATTTTGGGGATGTTTCATAAGTACATGTTAATTTTTAGGAAACGCCATTTCCAAAATAGCTGTATTATTTTATACTATCAGAAGGAATGCAATTGATCTAATTTCTCTGTGTTCTTGGAAGTATTTGGTACAACCAATGATTTAAAAATTAGCCATTTCTACAGATGTGTAGTGATATCTTACGATTTTGCTTTGCCTTTTACTAATGGCTGATGATGTTGAGCATCTTTTAATGTATACATTTTTCACCTGTATATTTTCTTCAGTGAAATTACTGCTCGAACTTTTAGTGCACTTACAACTTGGATAGTTTCTTTTGTTACTGCTGAGTGTCAAAATTTCTTATATGTTTTAAATTCTAATGAATTATCAGATATGACATTTACAAATATTTTATCCTGGCCAGAAGCTTGTCTTTACATCGACATCTCAGGAATGTTTAGAGAGCAGTAAATACTTCTTAAATAAAATTTAATCCATCATTTCTTTCTTTTATTAATCATACTCTTAGTTTCAAATCTAATAGCACTTTGCCTAGCAGTAAATTCTTAATATTTGCTTACATATTTTTTCAAAGTTAAATATTTTAGATTTAATTCTGCAACCAATCTCTTTTGAGTTATTTTTTGTATCACACATGAGTTTTAGGTGCAAACTGACTTTTTTGACCAATATATATTTAAAGACTCCAGCACCATCTGTTGAAAATTCTTCTTTTTCCCTCTTGGAGTGCTTTTGTACCTTTGTTAAAAGCATATTTCATAGGCTTGTTTCTCAGTTCTCTTTTCTATTGCTGTGATTTATATGTCCATCCTTTCACCAATAGTCTTCTGCTCACTCTAGTTATATAAACATTACCATTGGGAAGAGCAATTATTCCCATTTTATTTTGTAAAAATTGCTTTACATACTAAAATGTTTTTGCCTTTCCCTACAAATTTCAGAGTAAGCTTGTTTTGTATTTACAAAAATACTTGCTAGAAATTTTGCTGAAATTGTATTAAACCTATAGATCAATTTAAAGAGAAATGATATCTTTAATATGTTGAGTCTCAAAACATATTAACACTTTATCTCTCACCATTTATAAATCTCATACATATTTTCCTGTTTTTAACTAAGTTTTTCACTTTCTACGAGGCAGTTTTAAATGGTGGTGTGTTTTTTACTTTTATTTTTGCAAGTTCATTTTTAGTATACAGAAATATAACTCATTTAGGGTGTTGATATTATTTTCTGTGACTCTGATTAACAGCAATAGATTTTAGGGTTTAACTAAAATACTTTGCTTAATATTCTCTATGTACATGATCTGGTCATTTGCAAGTAGGGATAGTCGCACTTCTTCCTTTTTCTTGTAATCTGTATGGCTTTCTTTTTTTCTTTTTTCTATTCTAATTGTGCTAACTAGAACTTCTAGTCTTTTTATGAGTAAGAGTAAAAAGAGCAGACACCTTTGGCTTGCTCTGGAAACTTTGTCAATGAGTGTGATGACATACTAGTTTTTCTTTTTTATTTTCTCTTCATTTTCTTTTTTTTTTTTTTGTAGACTCTATTAAGTTGATGAATTATCTTTCTGTTCCTCATTTCTGCTGAGAGGTTATATGAGTGAATGATGGAAGTTGCTGAGAGATGGTAGATAAGTGATAGATAGATGATAGATAGATGGGTAAATTTTTATGTTCAGACTCTGTTGATATGTTGCTCAGGCTGATGGTGAATTCTCGGGTCTAATGATTCCTCTGCCTTGGCTTCTACAGTAACTGGGCTTATAGGTACACATGTAACACCACATCAGACTATGTTAAAACGTTTTACATGTCAATGGAAACAAACATTTGATTTTTTGTCTTTAGTTCATTGATACGGTAAATTCATTGACTAACTGTGGTTGTTGAATTGGGCTTGTATTATTAGAATAAATTACACTTGCTTGGTCATGTTGCGTAATTCAATGTATACATTGTGGGATTATAGTTTCTGATAATTGAGAATTTTGTATGCAATGTTAATGAGAGATATTAATTTGTAAATTTTTTCATAATTATCATTTTATGATTTTAGTACTAGTTATCACTGGCCTCCTACAAAGTTGGGAAATAGTCCATCCTTTTCTATTTTATAAAAAAAAGAGATTGTGTAAAGTTGGTGCTAATTCTTGTTCACCTCTATTCTGCAGTAAAGCTGCCAAGAACTACTGTAAAGAGTTTTTTAGGGGATTTTAAATTCTGAATTCAATTTCATTATTGATTATATGGCTACTCAGCTTATCTATTTCATTTTGGCTGCATTTGGGTAGCTTGTGGTTTTTGAGTACTGGGTCAATTTCATGTAAATTGTCAAATTTAGGAACATAACATTGTTGGTATTTTTTCTTTATTAGGTTTTCTTTATTTTTCCTGAGAAAATATTTTATTACTTTGAGGAAGTTTCCAAAGGTTGCTTTCCATTGAAAATAATCACCAACATTAATGATTTTTTATATTTGAGTTGTCAAGATAGTGAGTCAGCCTATCTCTGCAACTGTCATATTATGATGACTCTATGATAGTAAAAATATCAAGCAATTTATTGAGTCTTCCAGAGAGTACAAGTGCAATAAAATTTTATGTTAATAATAAATGGTTGTGAGTATCATAAAACATTTATAATCCAGCAATATATACAATTTTTTGGACTATAGACTCTTTTTCATAAACTAATTTGTTTATTTTATGGAAAACATGACTTTTGCTGGCTTTTTAAAAAATAATATGTACACCTATGTTATACTATATGTGAATTTCATTTCATCACTTTCAATGCAGCCTTTGGAATGTGCATGTTTTGAGATAATTTAAATTATGTTCCTGATTACACTACTGATTCCTGTAGTTCTAGGTATATATTCTGGTTTCCCCACCTTTTCCATGTGTAATCTTGAGAAGAGCTTCACCTCAGAGCCTTGATCTCTCTTTGCAAAGACAGGGTTCTATTAGTGCACTGAACACATATCAGATCTGCAAAGTACTTAAGAGAACCTGACACAAGTTAACTTCTAAAAACATGCTAGCTTCTCTTTAAAAATGTAATTGTGAAAGAACCGCTTATCCTTCTGAACCTCACATCTGAGACAGAGCTAAAAAACAGTAACATCATAGGGATGTTGGGAGAATCTACGGATGTAACACAAGCCCATGTTTACAGTGATTTATTATTTTTAATGCTGTGCATGATACAGTGATATTCTCTGTTTTCATTTTTGATGTTGATGATTTGTATTTCTCTCCTTTTGTGTTCATTTGCTTTGCAAAATGTTTATTATATCAAAATTTTTGAAAACTCAGAATTTTTTCTTTGAATTTTTCTATCCTTCCCTTTTAAATTTTATTAATTTATAAACTTATCTTTATTATTTCCTTCCTTCTGATTGCTTTTTGTTTTACAAGCATCACATCTATAGCATGCAATCACTTCTGGGTTTTTACTACTCTGTCAATCTGTTATTTTTTTTCTTTTGAGCCTTTAAATTAATTTTTTGTTATTTAAAGCATAAGTCTATCATTTAAAAAATATTAGTACATGTTTTCATTACTACATAATGAATATTATGGGAGATAATGATCATTATGGGAGATTTATACATGTACATAGTGCATCTCAATTCTTTTTTATCCCTTTCCCTTCCCTGCAAAACTTCTCCCCATCTCCATTTACAAAAGTTCTATTTCCATTTTTTCTTCTTTTTTCCATTAAATCTATTTTTTCTTCTTTCCCTTCTCTCTTCTCTCCACCACTTGTTCCTCTTTCCATCTGAACAAGTTCTTGCCATTTTGTTATGCGTTTAGTATTTCTCACTTGCATTTTCTGTTCTCCAGCTTTCTCTCCTTTGCTTCCTGAAGTATTTTCATTAACTTGTTTATTAGTTTGTAGTACATAATGCTTATGTTCCTTGTGTGAAATTAGTAAATGTCCATAATACACATTAGTTCCATTTCTTCATCCCCTTTCCTTTTCTTCCTTCCTCTCTCCAACCATTTCTTTATCTCCTTCCCTTTTTTGTACATTTTGCAAAACGCAATATTTGCAACCCTTATATAGAGTTGGTACATTTTCATAGAATATTTTAATTTCTTTTTTGATCAGCTTTGTTTCTAATCTCTCTGTCTTCTCTTTGTCTCTTGATCACTTTCACCTTTGAGAACTATCTTCATGCTTAATTAATTTTTAATGATCTTTGAACTTGCATCTTGCTTAGTTCGACTGTTTTATTTTCTTTTTTACTTTATCAATTTGTATATTTTTCTTCATGTTTGTTATCAGTATTAAAGTATAAACACATAACTTATCATAGTCATTTTTGTACTGATATTTTATCACTTTTAATGAAGACTACAAACCTTACTTTCATTTAAATATCATTGCACTCCAACTTTGCAAACAAAATTATGTTAAGTATTGCATATACTTACATTGAATAGTACATCAGAGAGTGCTCTAATGTTTGGTTCAACCATAATATATTATTCTATAAATTCACAAAAATAAAGATAACATACTCTATTGTGTCTCTTTTGTTTTTGATTTTTGGAGACAGACTTTCACTATGTAGTACAGGCTGGATTTGAGTTCACTATGTGGCTCAGACTGGCTTTGAACTCTTGCAGTGATGCTCCTGCCTCAGCCTCTTGAGTGCTGGGATTACATCATAGGCCACCATACCTGGCTATTGCACATGTTTTTATCCACTGTTTTTCTTAATTTCCTTTCTGAAATTTCAAAGTGCATTCTGTTTTCATTTCCTTTCTTTTTGATAGCTTCCTTTAGGTATTTTAGAGAGTATGTCTAATAACAATAAATTATCCTAGTTATACTTCAAATGAGAATGTGAAAGTGAGCTGTTTAAGTTTGAAAATATAACTGTGAACTTTGATTTCTCCTTAATGCCTAAAAGAAGGTTTTACTGGATACAGCACTCACAGTTGACAGCAATTTTATTCTAACACTTAAGAAATTATCTACCATTTCCATCTGGCCCCCAGGATTTCTGATGACAAAACCATTGTAATTCAAACTGATATTTATCTGTAAGTAATGTGCTATATCTCTTGTACTGTTAGCCAGTGTTTTTGTACTGTATTTGGATTTCAGAATTTAAATAAGATGCCATTCCATGTTTATCATGTTTGAGTTTATTGTATTTGTGGCTTTATCAGCTACATGAATCTGTTCTTTTATGTATGATTTCAAATTAGCTAAATTTTTAGCAACTATTTCTTCTGAAGCTTTTTAAGTTCCATTATCATTTTTCTCTTAATTAAACCTCATATATATAAAGGCTAGAGCTTTGTTATTGTCTCAAATTTTTCTGAGGTCCCATTCATATTCTTATTGACTAGTTCTTGCTTTTCAAATTGTGAGAATTCTACTGATCTGGCCCAATTTTCAGTGATTAATTTTCTGGTTTTTTTGTTCTACTTTTAAACCAATTCATTAAGTTTTTATTTCACTTTTTTGTCTCTTAATTCTGTAACTTTCATTAGGTATTTTCCTGAACCACCTGTTTTTCTTTTGAATTTTTTTGTTAATACTTGTTTGCAGTATGGTTTGTGTCGATGTGGCCCCACAAGCCTCAAGCAGTCATGGAAGCAGCTGAATCTAGTATTTGTGATTGGTTCATTGTCTAGCGCTGGGTTTGGCAGTGTGAGTGCTGCACTCACCCAGAGGTGGAGCCGGCATACAATGTAAGGGCCAGAAGGAGGCTTGCTTTCTTTCTTCTGCCTTTTCACTCTTGCTGTTTGTGGCTTCCATGAATGGCCTCCCCTCAGCTATGCCACCCTGCCTTGGAACCAGCTGAGTATGGACTGAAAGCTCCAAAACTGTAAGAAATAAACCTTTTCTTCCTTTATGTTTGGCACTGGGTATTTTGTCTCAGCAATGAGAGAAAATCAACCAAGACAAGAATGATTACATTTATTGTGGATACACATACATAATGTATCTTAAATTTTTGTTCATGTCTTTCCCCTGCTGTCACTCTCTGCTCTCTACGATTCTTGGTCCCCATCCTATTTCCAAAATTTCTATGTCCATTTTTCTTCAATTTTCTTTTTTTCATTACTGGTCTCCATTCTCCCTCTCCCAACCCTCTTTTGCTAAGATTTTATGTATTTTTGTTGGTTCTTTTTTTTTATATTAGATATTGGCCCCAGGGCCTTGCACATGCAAGGAAACAACATGGCTGCTAAGTCCCACCTCCAGTTGCATATTTTTCATTCATTCTATGAAAATGTATGAAGAATTTTTGAGTTTTAATCTTTACTAGTTATAGCCATATAGGAAAAAAAAATGGTCCAAGCCTTTTGGTGCCACTAGAAGGAAAAGTAGCACTGAGTCTGTGGGAGACTGTATTTCCTTCAATTTGTTCTTTGTTGTTTCTAGCAAACTTCTTGCTCAGTTTCTGGTAACACCACTGGAATAGGAAAGTATGTCTTAAAGCCATCTTCTATAATTGGGTGGAGGAATTGGTGCATGTCATTTTAGAATCAGCATCTGCTACTAGATTTGGAGACAGGAGATACCAGACAAGATTGTTTTTTACTACTAAGTGGTAGGCTGGAATTACACCAGGCCAGAATTTGCCACTAACTGTAGGATTGGGATACATGAAATTTTGTTTGCCTTTTCTGTTAGATAAAGGGATGGGAGATGCAGGACCTTGATATTCTTTTGCTTCTCAGTGTTGGCCCAGGATATGTGGTCCTTGCTAATAGCCTCTATGCAGGCATAGCAGACACCTTCTGCAGTCAAGTGGAGAGGAAGGGTGGAATGTTCTACCCTGTCTCTGCTAGAACTACTGTTGCAGTCACTGTATTTACATATTTCAAATAACAGAACTTTATCACTCACTTTCATTTTTCCTTGCTCATACAAAATAATAGGGCTAACCTGTACATTATTGTTTTCTGTACAAGACATCATAGAATGTAGTTCATGTAAGCAATTCCCTAAATTTTACTCTTGAGTTTATATATAATAAATTTGTTGTGTGTGAAATAAATTTGTTATGTGCTCTGTATGTGTTGTAAAATTCAATCTTTTGTATCAAATTGATTTAGAATGATGGTATACAGTTAACACCCACAGATTTTCTTGAAGATATTGAGAAAAATTTTCTATCATAAGCATTGGTTAGGGCAAGTTAAGATAAACCCTGCTCTAAAGGCTGAGGGATTCCTGTGTTGTCAACTCCATTGGTCACTTTGAGAAATGGACAAATTAAAGTAAATCACTTGTCAGATACCTGGTTGAATTTCTAGGAGATTGCCTTGCACAAAAGTTCATACAAATAATTTTTCTTGCCATAATTGGAGATTATATCAGACTGAACCTGTTAATTTTGTGATTATACCATACCTAAATTGTGTGTGTGTGCGTGTGTGTGTGTGTGTGTGTGTGTGAAAGGACAGTACAAATCCACAGGACAAAGACTACTTATATTGTTTTCATGCTATTCTATACTATCAAGCAATTTGAGAGTGCATTCTTTCTAAAATATTTTATTAATCAGATTTATGTAGCTGAAGCCAAACGTCTAATATATGTAATTAAATAGAGGAGAGTTTTATTTCAACTACTGGTCTCAGAGATTTCATTCTATGGTCAGTTGATTCCAAGGTAGAAATATGGGCAGAGAGCATAGGGGAGCAAAAATGCTTTGTTCGTAGTGTCCTGAAAACAGAACACTGAGTTGCCAGAGAGGAAGACCAATCACATTCCTTTGATCCACTCAGACACATGAGGAGAGTGTTTTACTAATCTGCTAGGTAACTACCAAAACAATGACGTTGACAGTCAATATTACCAATGATATATGTGCATTATTGACCTGTTCCTTCATCTCAGACTCCTAAAGTCAGTTGACTTATGGAGGCACATTTTTTTAAAAAATTGTAGATGTTCACTACATATTTGGAGAGCATCATAAAAATATATTGACTAAATCTTCTGATTTAGCAGCCAAATTTTATAAAAAGCACTAAATATTATGTTTCCAACAATATACTTTACAATCATTCTAGAATCTCAGATAAACTTGTTGGTGTACAGTGATTATAGCAGAAACTTTTGTAATTAGATATAATTAATAATTATTTGTTTATCTACTTATTACAGAAACCTTTATTGAAAACCTACTATGTGATAAACCCAAGATAAGAATGCACACACAAAAAAAATCAGTAAGACATTGAGGTTGATATTGAACAATTCTAACACTTTAAATTATTTTTTTTCCTATATAAGGTGTCTCTGCTGTATCAATGCTGCTGATTCTGACTTCTCTAAAATATTTGTTTTTATTATTTTTTTTATTATTATTTTTTTTAATTTTATTTGAGCGAAGAAAAACAAAACAAACAAAAACTACAACAACAACAACAACAAAACGACATATATAGTAAAAACAACAAGCAAAGGAGACAAGCAAACAACTAGCGTAAATACACAACATTGCAGGTTTACAAAGCCGGAAGATAGAAGCTTGACAATGGTTGCAATTTGCGCATCGTTATCTTT
>RJWM01002012.1:103349-138823 GCA_004363535.1 Dasyprocta punctata | reverse complement strand
GTGGAAGTCTGTGACATATTTATTTGTCTTTGACCTTGTGTCTAGCACCTGAGGGCAATAGAGTTTCACAGTTTACACTCTGCAGAGAATGTACTTGTTACACATGAACATGATGAAATGTTTTCTTTGCTAATGGATTGGCCATGCTTTGATCTTAATTTCTTGTAAGCTAATTTAAGAAGGACACCTGAAAGCACAATTTCTTCCTTCCTTTTTTTATTTATCTTTTTCTGGAGCAAGTGTAGCAGTAGGAGTAGCCAAATTGAAATTCTCAGATTTCGGGGCTAGAAATAATGAAACAAAATCCAAGATGTGCTTACTTTAAATGTATACCCTTGCACCATTTAGTCAAATTCATTGTACTCCAGTTTCTGTATTCAGAAATATAGATAAAATTCTCCAATATAAAGAGCTGTTGTGAGCCTGAAATAAGCCCTCTATAAAACAATCTATTTTAGCCACAAGATTAAAAGATCAGATATTTAGATGTCCTCAGTCCATATTGTCTGTACACACAGTGAAAAAATACATGATTTGGAACTTAAACCAGTATCCCTTTATATCCTTGTAAAACAACTTCAAAAATTTCAGTCAGGCAGTGTAAAATTTTAAATACTGGGATCAGGCTGTATAAATTTTAATGGTGTGACTACTCTGAGAGTGACTTTCTTAATTTTCAGTGTTAAACTAACAAGAGTCACTATCTCATAGGGTTGTTTTGAAGAATTAAATTAGTGAGTATAGGTTTTACACATTGTCACAAGTGTTTGATAAATTAAAAATAGAACATAGTTTAAAAGAATGATTGCCATTTGATTCAGATTGGCTGGATGCACCTCAATCTAAAGATTCAGGTAACATTTACAGAAGACAGTGTATTTGAGTGAAGCTATAAATGCCAGGGAGTTTCTGAACACAGAGTATTAAAGAAGAGAATTCCATAGGTGAAAATGGAAGACGAAAAAGCATAGACCTGGAAATCTCAGATTTGCAAAAGGAACAATAAGCTTTTAGGGTAGCTGGAGCGATCAGTTTTTAAAGAGTAGAAAAAAAAGTTTTAAAAGGCAGGTTAGAAAAGACACCCTGGAAACTGCTGAATGCCTGTATTCTCTTGGCAATAGGGAGTTAAAAACAATTCATTTGGCAGCCTGTGTAAAGGAAGGCGTAAGATTGTAATAGGAAGATCAGTTTTGAAGCGTTACAGAAAAAATTCTTGTTTACTCTTTCCAGAATATTTAATCAATATAGTCTTCCTGTATTTCTTTTTGTCTTATGTTACTTGAAATGTGAATTATAACAAAAAGATATTTTAATAGAATACAAATATGAGGTCAAGAGAGTTTTCTGAGAGATAAGTGGATAAAGAATTCAAAGATGATTCTCATATTTTTAGAGCATGAGTGCAAACATGTATCTATTAACATAGGACCAGTAGGTTAATATTTTGGTTAATATGGTTAGTATTTTGTGTTTTGATACACAGTAGCATTTTTCTAACTTCTAATTATAGTTCTTTAGGCATATTAATAACTGAAGATTTGTAATTATGATATACTACTCTTTTATGAGAAAATGCACATGTGTACATATTATAATCACTACCACAACAATCAAATTTTTAAAAGAAAAAACAACTCTTGCAATAATATTTTGCCTTCTGAATACAGCAATAGAATAGCTTCATAATGAAAATAAAACAAAAATGTTTTCTCTTCTTTTTCCTATTGCTATCTTTCCTTTTGCCTTTTTAAGCAATCCAGCCTTAAAATTGTGAAGTGACACACTATAGCAGGGCTATTTGCACTAGTCAGTCTGTGTTCGGAAGTTACAGAGTATTTAGACTGGTTACTAGGGTCTAATGTTAGAATATAAACAGTCTATCATCCCAGAGAATAAGTTTAAAGAAAGAATTTACAAATGTTCTCTCATTGGTCAAATAAATAATATTTTTATTTTAGCTCAATGAATTAATACAAAATTAATACAAAACAATTCTTGCATAAATTTTAAAAATACATAAACACAATGTGTGAAAAGGAAGTTGGTTATTTACATACTTTCAATGTATCTATCTACAAAATGCATATTAAGTTCGAACATTTCAGAGTAAATTTTCAATAGAGAAGCTTAGTATACACAGTAGCCTTAATCAGCTGCTCAAAGTGATCATCACTACTGGAAAAAGTGAAAACCACCAAATTAATACAGAGAATTCACATTGTCTCTGTGAAGTTCCTCATCAAGTTATAAAACCTGTATGCAATAATAAACAAGCACCAGATAAATTCAGATTGAGAAGTACTGTACAATATGATCTTCACAAGTTTTAAGATCATGGAAGTCAAGGAAACATGAGAAATTTTGAAAGTTGAAAGCAATCAAAATGCATGGTAAATGAAAGCAAAGTGTGGTTTTGAACCATGTCAACTATTTACAAAGAAAAATATAATCAGCAAACCTTAATGAGATCTAAGAATTAAATGACTATTTAGGGGCTGGGGATTTAGCTCAGCAGTGTAAGTGCCTGGCAAGCTCAAGGTCGCAAGTTCAATCCCCGGTACAAAAACAAAAACAAACAAACAAACAAAAACAATTTAATGTAAACGTTAATTTGTATTGTGGTTATGTGTCTGGCAGCTTGTAGCTACTTTTAGAAGATACACATTAAAGAATATAAAGGTGTAAGAACAACAAATTAGCAATTTACTCTCAAATATTACAGAAAAAAAAGACCTCTCTGTGCTTACAACTTTTTCAATATTTGAGGCTATTCAAAGTGAAGCATTAAAAATGAATAATATTTTCATGTATCATCTTTTCCATTTTTATATATCATCTTAATAACATGTATTATCCAGTTATTCTTCCTTTCATATATTCTATACTTACTCTTTTCTGTACTTACTCTTTGCAGAATACCATTTAATTCATGCCAAACATGTACATGTCTATGCTTTATAGTGGACAATCTGCATTTTAAATTGACTTACCCTTATACATAACCTTCTATACAGATATTTAATGTTTCTGTAAATATAGGGTTCCTGCATTTCTTATTTTATTTGTGTAAATATGTTTGCATTTCTTTATATTCAAAAGCCAAGAAAAATTCTAAAAGGCAAAGGAAATAATTGATATTGTTCTTTAGCTTTATATATATATATATATATATATATTCCAAATTTACTATTAATGAGCCTTAAATTTGCCCTTGAGATACTTTGGCTAATACATGTAATATAAATTCCATGGAAATGTGCCTCTATCTCTTCTTTATTCATAGGTGTGAAAATAATTCAAAGTCTCATAAACAATTAGCTTCAGTTTCCTCTGTCCTTCTCAAAATGTCACTGTAATATTTTAGTAAGTATAAAACGTGTCCACAAATCGTTTGATATTCCTCTGTACAATCAGTGGAAAATTTCTCTCCCATGAGTATGAGCCGTATTTATTTTTTAATAAAATGAATATATAAGAAGTAATTCTGTGATTTTCATAGCTTAGTCATGAAAGATATTACAGTCTTCCTGTTCTCCATGGTATCATTCTTTCTGGGGGGAGATGCCAGCTGCTGCTGCCTTTGAACCAGTCATTAGGCCAAGAGCTGAAGCCTCCTGCCACAGTCCATGTGAGTTACCTATGTTGAGCTCAGACTGCCACAATAGACACAGATCCAGAACCAATAAGATAGCTCCTCCTAATGTCCTCATCCACAGAAATGGTAGGTAAGAAAATTTTCTTTTAAATTGGTGCATTTTTCAGTAGTTAGTTATGCAGATAATATAATACATTGGTCCTTGCTCTTATTTATTTCATTCTCTTATAATAAATGGTACCTTTTTTACAATATGAAAGTTTTAGAAGAGATATTTTCTTTGCTAGATATTCAAGTTCTCCAGTTAATGGAAAGAGATATAAACACGAATATTAAAGTAGCTCATAAGTGGAATGCAATTCTAATATGAAATTACCAGGAAGACGTTCATGTGCAAAGGTAAGAGAAAAATACAGAGATAGGAAAAAAAGTTAAACCATGCTTGGAAATGGAGAGTCAAGAGTGATTTGATAATGACCTTAATTGAAACTTTGGTAAGGGCAAAGTTTAAGATAAGAATGAAAAACCTGTTATAATCTAAGGAAGCTCCAGTATTTAAACAGAAAGTTAAAAACTTGAGCAGAAAAAGAAGAGTTGCAATTATGAAGAAAAATAGCACGTTATGAATTTTATTTTATCCACAAGTTAGTTTATAGAAATCAACAAAATAATACAGGCAGTAGACCAAGGAGACTATAAACGAAAGGTAGATTATTGTTGGTTATCCTTGGAAAAGCCTTTTGTCATATAGTAGTGAATATCAAAATTTTATATCAAAAGCAAGGAGTTCAGTCGTGAATAGGAATTTTATGTTTTGACAGCAAAGATTGAGTGTGCTTTGAAGTCTGAATGTCATCTCCAACAACGTTATATAGTCT
This sequence comes from Dasyprocta punctata, assembly GCA_004363535.1. Classification (NCBI taxonomy): domain Eukaryota; kingdom Metazoa; phylum Chordata; class Mammalia; order Rodentia; family Dasyproctidae; genus Dasyprocta; species Dasyprocta punctata. Next base: position 134,350 of record RJWM01002012.1, on the reverse strand, counting down.
GTAACACTGTTATGGTTTTTCTGACCGAATGGCTTGGCTCAAAGTTCTCAGGTTAGGATGATTAAATTCCAGAGGTGATTAAGTACTTTTGGTACTTTCTTCCTTTCTCATGATGTAGTATAAATTACCAACAATAATTTTCTTTGACTCTGATAATAAAATAAACATCTTACTCTTCCCATGTGTCAGTAGGACTTATGTTCATCTTTAACATTTAGCTTACAATGCTGGTGAGGACACATCTTAAGGAGGACTTCCAGGGAACCAGAGGCAGAGGAAAGATAACAAAATGCATTGTTTGTTAAACCATTTGCATTAAGTAACTTGTCACTTTTACTCGTTCTCCACTGACCAAAACAAGTCATATTGTTCACAGAATGTGTGTAACACATTCCTCCTTCAAGTAGAAAAATACGTGTTTAGGGAAGAGATAACAGATTATGTATGCAACCAGATTATATCTTTTATTTTGTGCATTGAACGATTGACAAGAATTTAAAAATAAATAGAGCCTGAAGGGTTTTCATTGCATTGGTTATCAAGCTTAAATAACCACCTAATACTTTTTTTCTGAAGAAATCCTTTAGACCATCTAATGTATAAGAGAGTTAACATCAGTCTGCCCTACTTAAAACATGCATGTAGGCCCAAGAGCACTATCTGCATGTCGCTTCCTTCATGCCCCAAAAGGACCATGGGCATCCTGAAAGGAATTCCTAGAAATTCAAAGAATCCAATTTGAAAGCCACTCTTGTAAACAACTTCAAAATTGATACAGGAATCCTCTCTGCAGCATCTTCAAGCCATAATTATCTTTTCCCCGCCTGTCATTTGGGCAGTTACAATCAAACAAACTCAGTAGCTCTAAACAATCATTCACATTTAGAAAATACAAAATATCTGTCTCTGAATGAAACCATGTACCCAGAGAAGGTAACTTTATGATAAAAATATTTGTGCTATCTTTTATTATCTTCAATTAGGGAAGTAACAAGAGCCAGTAATGACGTATGTCATATAATGAGTCAAAGACACAGTAATATATTCTAATTTTGATTCCAAATACTTTGTCTATGTTTTGCAATTTGTGGCCCAAGTTTAAAATTAATATATTTTGACATACAATGTATATTCCTAAATTATTAACAAGTTCATTTAAGTTTTAATACATATTAACAAGTAATTTTATCAGTGACCTGGTCATATTATGTGTTGCATAAATTATTGTTCAATTCAATCAGAATGTTCATTATCTGTTCATATCTCAGTTACTACTTATTGATTATTGATGTGTGGAGTGTCCAAATATGCTCATGGAATATTCCAGAAGACAAAGCACACGTCTCCTCCTGTTAGGATGTTTAAATTCCAGAGGTGTTAAGTGCTTAAATCAGGTTTATTATTAAACACATAAAATGAATATTCTAGTAACATGAAAACAAGTAATATGTGTGCATTTTGAAATTTTTTATTTCTTCATAATATATCGTCACAGTATGAGTTTTATGATTTTTATCTTTAATATTAAGTGCCCAGATGATATCTCTGAAATACAACAATATAAATATCAAATTTACTCCTATATAGTTATCATTTATATTTATTCTTAACAATATTGATGGGAGATTAATGCTCTTCTTCAGCATTTCAATTAATCCTGTGCAGTAAATTCCAAAACACATCATTCCATTTATTTGGTCTATTTATTCTAGTGATAATTTCAAACACATAATATAAAGAATGTATGATACAGACTCCAAATTATTTTTGTAATTATTTAATTTGAAAGTTTCTATACCAAGAAATGTGTGAGCTCTTTGTTACAGATAAAGAATTTATTCGTATAATTAAATTGCTTCAAATGCAATATGGTCAGTTTCCCTTGATACTAAAAATGTTTTTTTTCAAAATATTAATGATCAATTTGAAAAAAAAGAGAAAATGTATTTTATTCTTTAAAAAACTATTATAGTAAACTCTCTCAAAAGACCTTTCAAAAGAAAAAGCAATTAACAAATGCAGTGACCCAATTTTATAAGCCATCTAAAACTACATTTCTATTGATATTTCTTTCACCTTTATTCTATTACCTTGAGTGGATCTACTTTTTTTAACCTGCAATATCTCTATTATAGTGTTTTTACCTTACAGAAGATAAATTGTATTTGATTTCAACTTCTATTCAGTACTTTTGAAACTTGGAAACTATATTATTTCTTAATTAAAAATCAGACGATTTGATAAAATGAGTGTTTGTATATGCATTAGTTAGGTTTCTCTAGATGAAGAAAATCAACATAAAATACATGCATAATATATAAATGGATTCTTCATGTAGCCCTCCAGGAACAGAAGCAGGGGAGATCATCATGCCCATCTGTGTACTGGAGAGGAGCACTCACCCAAGAAGGAAGAAGAAAGCCACAGAACAAGAGGGGTTTTGTATATGGTGCCATACAAAGAGAAACGTTTAGAATCTCACTAGAAGGTCACCATGGAAGGCTAAAGAAACTGGAGACCAATGTCCAAATGTGATGGCTAATGCAGGAGCTCTTCCAATAAAAGAACTCTTCTATTTCCTCTTTTTATTCTATTCCAGCTATAGACCTGTTTTCTATGCCCCACATATCCTGGTAGATTTTCTTCCCTCAGTTTGCTGGCCTGCATGTCAGTCATAAACAGACATTCTGTTTTATTAATCTGCTAGATATTTCTTCATCCACTTAAATTGATGTTTTTTGATTAATGGTCACAATTCAGTCTTTGTAAACTTCACAACCTGGCACATCTACTAAAATCATATTTAATCTCCAAATATAATAGCATGTTCATAATTATGTTTAAGATACAACTACACAGTGTACAAATGGAAATGTTATAGGCAGTTAGATAGAAATATTATACGCAGTCAGACAGGGCTGGGCCAGTGCAGAAACCCAAATACTTTGCAACCTTGGTGGAGACAAACACCTCATGCTGTGGACCAGATCTCAAGACAAAAGATCAAGCTAATATATCCACATCCTAAGGATTGATAGTCTAAATAATCCTTTTTAAATTTATTTTTTTTTATTTTAAAGATAGTAAAATCCAACAGAACATAACAGAACAAAGTCAATCAAAACAAAGCAGCAGAAGTGGTACAGAACTTCGAAGATACTATGAAAACAGTAGCTACTATAATATATCTAGTTATTTCAGAATAGCTGATCATTCCAACAGGTATAGTAGAATTGAACCAAAAACAAAACAGAATAAAACCAATAAAAACAGAATATAAAATAAAGCAAAATAATAATAATAATAATGATCAGAGTAAAGCAAAGCAGTGAGAAGCATATTGGACCTCGAAGACAATACAGAAGAGAATCCCCCATATTTGCTACATTGCATACTGTCATCTTCCAAAGAGATGCTCAGGTTGCTGGCCCCAGGTCTGCAAAATCAACAAAACAATACTAGCATTTAGTTGCTTAATGTTCCTTAGTTGCTATCAATTTAGCCAGATCTCCGAACCAGCAGGTTGCTTCCTGGGGGGGGGGGTTGTCCTTAATTCTAAGCCCGCGCGCTGGTGCCACTCGGGTCCAGGAGGGTGGGTCCTCTAGGGGCCCATTCTCGCTCTCTTCCGGGAGTCCATGATAGTCGCATAGTCCCCCAGAAGGCAGATTAGTTGTCCTGCGGTTGGAGCCGCTTGGACCCAGCCCTAAATAGTCCTTTATCAACCCGAGGAAGCCAGGAGTCACCATCCCAACTCCCTACCAGAAGACTCACTTTTTAAGCATACCCGCTAGCTACATGACTCACTTCCCCATTTGTTCCTGATTTAATCAATTTTTACCTGAGTAATTAATCTTAATTGTTAATCATAATTCTGTGCTCCTTACACCCATCTCGCGAGTTCCCATGTTTTCCCCACCTTGGACCTGTCTCATCTCATGCTTTTACTCTATAAAATCCCTGCAAAAGACAGAGGCTTTGGTAACTCACTCAGGACCCCTTCTGTCTCTCGGACAGAAGCTTTCTTTCTCTCAATAAATATATTCTGCTCTTAGTTACCGTTGTTCCTAAAGTTCATTCTTTGATTTTAGAGAACACAACTTTGTACTGGATATCTAGTAGGTTGGAGATTTCATTGCTCTAGTTTAGAGACACTCTAAATCCCTCCCCAGAATAGGAAGCAATATTTCCCTTTGGGTAATACTTTCTTTTTTACTAACATTACATAATTTAAATATCATAATATAGATCCAATGTTTCACTACAAAAAAACTTATATTGACTTAACACATGTGGATGTATGCATCAGGATATTAACAGAATAGGAAAGAAATACTCATGACAATTATAATCTTTATTTCTCTAACTGGTCAAGCAATCATTGCTGATATCTAACAACCTTCTACTACTAACCATTCTCTAGTTCTTTGGCCTTCAACAAGCACTTCAGTAGGTCTTGGTTCTATACTTGTTGGGGTGACCCATAGCTTCATTCCTGAAAGTTGTGGGTCACTTTTTACCTCCCTAGATTTTGTTGCTATAATTTCCTATTGACTTTAATCACAGGATGTGAAATTATAAGAATATGCTCTAAGGAACCTTTGCACTCCTAACATATTTATTGTTACCTCTTTTGTGAAATAATAGTTCAATTTTCCCTTGGTAGAATGTGTGGAGGGCCATCTGGTTGACTCTCCTTGAATAAAGAGCAAGTATCTCCATTTTGGCTAAACCTGGAACTATCCCCATGTACTGATATGTACAAAGCTGGCTAGACCATTTCTTTACCCCTTCAATTGGCTTTAAGCAGTGTAAATAGGGCTGGCTGAGGTGCTGATGTGTAATCTTTGAAGCTAGGCGACAGTTGCTGTTTCCCTGCTCCGTGACTCCCAAAAAGCATGGTTGAGTCACATGGCATGAAAAGTCACCACCCCACACTGTCATATGAGATCAAGCCTCAAGATAAGAAGCTATGATTTCTCAGAACAGAAAAGTTTATGCATCAAAACTGAAGCACGGGCCTCAAAACATTAGATACTACCTCAGTTGTGTCATGCAGATTGGTCTTTCTGCATATCTTTCTCTATGCATATTGCAGAGGTGATTTCAAGGCTCCTACCTAGCCCAGCTCACAGTACTCATGTATCTTCCACCATTCTCAAAGTTACTCATCCTCAAGCCACTCCCTTCTTCACAAGTTAATAAAATCCAAACTGGACCCTGGGTTGAGGCCTTTATTTCAGTAAACCACCATCTTGACTGGACTTAAGACCCCCTTAGCTGCCCATAACTATAAATATGTCTTAGTGTCTTTATTCTTTCTAAAAGTTGTAGATTGGAATTAACTTACTGGAATTCCAATAACTTTTCTAGATTGGAATTAGTTTACTCTAATTCCAATAACTTTTCCATGGGATTACAAATATAGACTTCCAAGACATAGATGAGGACTAGGAAGGGCTCTGTATAGTATGGATCAATCACCCCTGCTGACACTATAATTCTTCTTTTAGTTTGTTGTTAAAGAGACATGAGGAGTATAAAATAACCAGGGGGAAGTTTTGACTTTTCATTTTTCTTCCTCCTGACAGAAGCCTTCCCACCTCTAGAACTAAAACTGCTAGGCCAGCAGAACAGAAGGTAGCAGAAGAGGAAGCAAAAATTTTGCTAGTGAGTCACTATAGAATCATGGTGACTGATACAATTCCCATTTCCACTCCTTGATTCCTTGACCCATGGATCCTAACTATGGAAGAAATGGTGCCAGATATTGGAGGTTTATTCAGATTATATACACCATTCTGGAGAAGCTTGTCCCAGCTCTGTGGGTACTACTACCTAGTTGACTCTCTAATTGCATCTTCAAAAGGCCATTCTGCTACTCTATAATTCAGCTACTTCTGGACAGTGGAGAACATGCTAAGCCACAAAATTCCATGAGCATGAGTCAATTCTTTAGCTATGAAGTGCATTCTTTGGTGTGAAGCAATGGTGCACGGAATACCTTGACAGTGAATGAGGCATTCTTTAAATCCACAGATGTTAGTATGGGCAGAAGCATTTCTTATAGGAAAGGCAATTCCATATCTGAAATTAGTGTCTATTTTTGTAAAGACAAAGTGCTGTCCTTCCCATGATGGAAAGGCTGATTACCCTTTCTATATTAGGACACAGCATTATTCTCTGTTGCATTAGCAGTGACTGCAGTTAGGTCAGTTCTTGTTAGTGGAAATCCACCTTGCTGAGCTGATGAATGACCTCTATTCCTACTTCCACGGACACTGTTCATAAGCCCATCAGGCAATGACAAGTGTTCCTGAGGAAAGAGGTTGACAGCTACCCAAAGAAGAGGTCATGATATCCATTTGATTATTAAAGCCCTCTCATTCTTCTGAAGTCAACTTTTGGTGAGCATTTGAATGACACCTAAATATCTTCACATCCTTTTCCCATACAGAGAGGTATAACCATGCATCTGTTACCCAAATGTTTTTGCCAGCAATTTTCCAGTCATGTTGCTTCCATGTCCCTGACCATCCAGTCAAACTATCAGCTATAGCTGATGAAATGGTTGTATATGATAACAAGTGTAGCTATTTTTCATCCCAGAAAAATGTACAATATAGTGTATTTTTCAAAGTTCTGCCCACTGTTAAGATTCTCTTCATCACTGTCCTTCAGAGATATCCGGGAAGGGACTCTACTGGTACAACTGTCCACTTTTGGTTGGTGCCTCCAAAATATAAAGAACCATCCATAAACCAGGGCCCAGTCTACTGTTCCTGTTCACTGATCACAGAGGATGTCCCATGAGGCCAAAGATGCCTGCTGTGGGACAGAATGTAATATAGTAGGAGTAGGAAGGATGGGTATTTGGGCCATTTCTTCATATAACTTACTTGTTCCTTCCAGACCTGCACAGGCTTGATTACATGCATGCCACTTCCATTTAATGATGTACTGTTGCTGTGCAGACTCTGGGGGTCATACAGCACCCCATTCACGAAGTCCACCTTTGGTTACACAGTACCATGGCGTCCCTTGGCCTCTGCTCTGATTCTCCCACAGGGACCCATAAAAGGCTCCAGAGAGCATCACTGTCTGCCACTGAGACCTCAAGTTCCTTGGATTTTTTAGTTCAGCAGCCTGAACCATATCCCAGATTTCTTGCAGAGTTTTCTCTTGTTCTGAGTCCCACTCAAACCTAGTCACTCTGGGTTGGAGTAACACACTCAAGAAAGGAAAGGATTGTTTCCAAAAACCAAATAGATTCCACTAGATTTTGTCTTTTTCTTGTTTGTAAGAGGGGCCAGATGCAACTAAAAATTCTTCATCTCAGGAAAGTTATCACTTCATGTTATAAAACACTGTATTCCAGGAAATTTCACTGAATTTAGTTGAATTTATTCCCCATGTTGTTACATGCAAATACTCTTCTAACAAGTCCAGAGTTGTTGCTAACTGTAGTTCACTTATTATAATCAATATAATGTCATCAACATAATGGACTGGTATAATGTCTTGTAGAAGAGAAAAACAATCAAGATCACTGTGAACTAAGCTACAACACAGAATTGAAGAGTTGATGCACCCATGAGGTAGGACAGTAAAAATGTATTTCTGGCCTTGCTACCTGAAAGCAAATTGCTTCTGGTGGGACTTATGTATAAGTATGGAGAAAAATCTACTTGCCAAATCAAAAGCTTCATACTAGCACCAAGATATGTATTAATCTACTCAATCAAGGAAACCACATCTGATGCAGAAGCTGCAATTAAAGCCAACCATCAATGAAGCTTTGAGTAATCAACTGTCATTCCCCAAGATTCATCTGTTTAGCCAAACAGGAGAGTTAAATGGGGATGTGGTGGAAGCCACCACCTCTGCATTTTCAAATTACGTGATGATGGTGCTAATCTCTGTAATTCCTCCAGGGATGCAATATTGTTTTTTTATTTTTTTCCCACATAGCAGCACCTCAAATAGCTTCTCCTTAGTCTTTCCCACCATGAGAGCTCTCACCCCATAGGTGAGAGAACCATTGTGGGGATTCTGACTAATATTAAGTATATCTACCCCAATTACGCATTCTTGAACTAGGAAAATGATCACAGGGTGGATTCTGGAACCTATTGGATCCACTAGAGTTAGACTTTGGCTAGCCGTCCATTGATAACCTGACTTCCGTATGGTCCTACTCTTCTTGGAGTATCACAAATATGTTTTGTGTCTCCTGAAATACATGTTATTTCATAACCAGTGTCTGGTAGTCCCTGAAATATTTGATTATTTTATCTTTCCCAGTGTACAGATACTCTGATAAAAGACTAGGCTATCACAGGTTTCTTTGGGAAGGTTCAGGAGGAAGATTAGCCATATAACTTTTTGGCAGTGCATCAGGGTCCATATTCTGGGTGACTTGATCTTTTCTTCTTTCAAGGGATTCTTGGTTTGTAAACTGGATCCAGTCTGGGAATTGGTTGAGAGACCACAATTTCTTTTCATTACCATTTTAGAAATGTTTGTTTTTCATTTGCCCTAAAACTTTCTGCTTATATAAACCCTGAAAAACTTTAGTAGTCTTCCCATCTAGTCAATGCCATAAGTTTGCATGTGTCAGACCACTCTGTTCACTGCTCTGATGCTGCTGTTAACTATGCGGGGTATGCTCACCTTTGGCCTGCTTTTGGCGGTTGAGGGCTGCCACTTTGCCCCTGAAAATTGAGAATCCAATTATATTCATTGCATTTAAGTTTCCCAAATGAGTTACTATAGTCCCCTCCTGCCCCACCCATGAGGCCTGGCATACAGAGATCAGTGATGGAACTCTACAAGGATACTGATACTCCTCACAATCTATTTCTTAAAGTATTAAAGAATGGTATGGTTTTCCTATCTCTTCCTGTGTGGAAGAATAAGTTGTAACTGGCAATCCACTCCAGCATTCCCATTTTCCTGAGCTTTTGAATACTTTACTCAACAGTAAACCAAGAAATGTCAGGCATCTCTGGTTCATTCACAGTGTGCCATTTTTTGATCCATATTTCAGTCAGCCAACCAAATAAGCTATTAGTACATTATTGGCCCCAGGAATTGTGACATTAAACCTAGCATCTCTGATTAATGATTATTAGTACATTATTGGCCCCAGGAATTGTGACATTAAACCTAGCAAGTGATTAAGTCAGATACTGGTTTATGTTTCTTTTACCATTATCCAAAACTCTTAAAATCCATTCCTAACCTTTTTTCCCAAATATTTGCTTGTAAGAATTAGGAAGCCCTGGAAGTTCTCTGGGAATGTAGCATACCTCCTCATGGGTCATGTTGCGTACCTCACATTTAGGAGCCTTCTGAGATTTCAGACTAATTATAGGCCAATAGGCAATTGTGGGTAGTGAGGTTGCAGTTTCCACATGCAACACGGGATTAGTCTCCTCAGGCAGAGATGGAGAGGCCAACCACATAGAGGTCAGGAGTGGGGATTCCTCAGCAACAGAAGTTGGGGCAATCTCATCCTCTTCAGACACAATGTCCACAGTATTTACTGTTCAGTGCCCACAGTCTTCTCACATTCCTCCCAAACATCTCCATCCTCATTTTTTGGAATATTTCCTTTCAATAAGTGCTCTCCCTTTAACTGCAGGCAACCTTTTAAGTTGAGTGTTAAACATGGCTTCAAATTCACCCAATCGCATTACAAGGGCTTGTGTTTTATTTTCTACATAGTCAGCCCTGTGATGAAAGAAGGAAACATTCTCCTTCAGGACACGCCTAGAAGCTTTTGGATTGCTTCTGCCTTCCTGAAACTGGGAATTTGAATCTTTCACCTCCTTATTTTCCTTTATTAGCTTTTTAACGCACTTGGAAACTTTGGATTGTTTGCAAGTGTCTGGAACTCATTATTTTTCTTTAGCTGTTTGTTCAGAGATACAAAGAGCAACCAAATACCATCATTATATTTTTATTCTTCCAAAAAATATTCAAAAGTATTGCATATATACATTTACTAAATTTCTTGCATCTCACAAGTGACAAATTAGGATAGTCAAAAGAATCTATGTTGCATATTATTGTAAACACTCCAAACCAAGTATCATAGTAATCTCCACATTATCAGAAGGGGAGATCATGGCAACTTTATGTCTCAGCCAATTAAAGAGCCAACTTCAGGAATCACTAAACCAATTAAAGTAATTCATGACTAAAATTTTGTTTCTCTAGAACCACACATGCTCCCAGCAAAACATTAGTGTAAGTTTTCTAGAGGAACAGAATCAATAGAAGATATATGTTGTAATTATGCAAGGAGATTTATGAAATTATCTTACAGGATCAGTGGTGGAAGAATTCACAGCGGCCATCAGCGATATCGGAGACAGAAAGCCTACAGTGGCTGGGTGCTGGGGGACTGGAAAACCCAGTAACTTCTAAGTCCAAGGAGATAAACATCATAGAACAAAAAGGATTATGGATTCAGCATTAGTCAATGGTCAAGTCCTGGAAACACTCTGCAGAGTCACCAGTGTGAGTCATTATTGGAAGTTTGGAAAAATGACAACTGATGTCTGAAGGTAATAGTGAAGACTGAACTCTGCCAAAAGGAAGACACTTCTTTCTTTTATTTTTTAACTCCATCCAGGGTGCATATATTTTTGGTTGTTGCTACCCATGATCAGGGTGGGCGCCCTCAGTTTTCTGACTTATAAGTCAGGCATCAACTGATACATCCAGAACTGTGCTTCATTTATCGCTGGATAGTTCCTAATCAGTTCAAGCTGGCTTATCTATAATTAAATGTCTCACAGGCCTTTGGAATTAAAATGACATTTATCAAACCAATTTCTGTATATGGCTATGGCATAAAAAGTATTGTTGCTCCATATTATTTTCTTAGGTGGTTTGTATCAGGAAGAAACACTATTTCAGAGTTTATCATACACAATAATACAGATGATCTTATTAATTACTTACTGAACACAAACAATATTCAAAGCATTTTATGATTGTCATCTCTCTTAACCTCTGAACAAACTTATTAAGTACGTGTTATTCTTTTGTTGTAGATAAGATAACTGAAGACTGAAAAGTTTAAGTAATTTGCCTAATGTAAATTAACTAATCAGTGTGTAAAGAGTCAATTTTATCTGGAATAGTCTATGTACCAACAGGAGAAGAGTCCAAGTCTATCTATATTTATATTATACAAATCTTCTACTCTAACATTATATAATATTCAGGCAAAAAGACTACCCTTAATCTTAAATAGTTTTAACTAGGTTCAAGATAAAAATATATATAACAATGAAGAGCCTAGAATAATCTTGTATTTTGTACTTTGCCCTACCTTTAGTTTAATTAGAGGCTACTGTTATTCTAATTGCTGCTACTCTAATTACTGCTACTGTAATTGTTAATAGAGAGTATTTTGTGAAATGTGGAAAATAGAAAAGGCTCAAGTCATAGAAAAAAATTGATCAAGGAGAGATATTCAATAGAATAAGAAAAGGAGATGCTTCAAAAACCCACTGAATACAGTTAAAAACAAAGTCATAAGTATCATAAATAAAAAGAAAAAATAGAGATTAATAACTACTAATAACTACACTGAGAATAGTCATCTTTTTTAGCAAATGAAGCCAAAAGAAAGAGCCAAAATCTTGGTTCATTCACCAGATCCCTGATAATTCCTATTTCTTTCGTTGAGTTTTTCCACAATTTTTAATTTTTGCCCTTAAAAATAGTTTTCCAAAGAAAAGTATTTATATTCAGATAGTAAATTCAAAGTGCTTAAAACACCAAAACTATAATTCAAACATCATGAAGACAAATTTAACATATACTTAAGATTGTTACTTGTCTTGCACTTTATGTTTCATAGACTTAAATACCTGACCTCAGAAGTGGGATATATACCTCACTTTGAGGTTGATAGTGATAGTTGGAAATGAATGAGCTTCTGGAACCAAAAAACATTGGAAAGAAATTTATTCAATTTACACACACAGAGTAAACCATATTTCCCCCATCTTCCTTCCTCAACATCCAGAAACTAAATGTAATTTTTTTAAAAAGTCCTTTTGGAATTATATTGTATAGTGAAGCACTAGGTTCAACTTATTGATACCCAATTTGGTACAGGGAAGTGTGAATAAAATCTACCTTACTTTTAGTAGGTGGTCAAGCACTCATTTGTTTATTACCTCCTTTGTTATCCATATTTAAAGGAGAAACCAAAGATACAGATACTATTTTTAATTTATTTGCATAAAGACTGAAATATAACATTTCATTTTGTAATAAGATGAACTGTACACCCTTCCAAAATTTTGAAGTCCTACCTCCCAGAACCTCAGCATATGAATTTATTTGAAATAATACCATTGTGGATATAATTAGTGAAATTAAGATGAGTTCGTTATATATGCCCTAAACCACATAAATGGTGTTGTTACAACACAGAAGATTGTAAAGACATGAACACAGAAGAGTATGAGGATATGAAGACAGAATCCACAGCGACAAAAGAAAGGCTTGTATCACTGCCTTGCTTAATAGCGCCAGAAGTAACCAACTCAATCAAAACTTGAAGACATGTAGAGTTTTGACACAATCAAATTCATGGAGCAGTGCTAAGGCAGACCTAGCAAACTAATGCATATAGTATAATGTCAATTGGAATTTCAGTATAAAAATCTGTAGTTTAATGAAAGCATAAATAAATGATTAGTAGGAGACTGACCTTAGCTTGAATTACTTGGGGTTAAGTGGTCACAAACATTTCAAATCAGGTGCTTTAAAATAACTAATTGTTTTTGAAAATATCAGGCTATTTAATTACTTCACAATTAATATTTTAGAAATTTTAGAATTATACAGTAGTTACACTACTTGAGTTTAATTTAATTATTATCAAAATTTCTCGTTAAGAATATTCATTGAAATAGAAAAAGAAACATTTATTTTAATGATGAAGAGATTTTTTAACTTTCTTTGATTTGCCTTAAAAAATAATCTGATTTGGTCAGGGGATATAGTTCAGCAGCACAGCACCTACGCACAAACACAAGGTTGTGAGTTTGATTCCTGGTGCCAAAGGAAAATAAAATAGTCTGAATCGAATTTAACAGTGAAACAATTTATCTCATAGACTCTAAAATCCAAAATATAAGAATCTATATTGGTAATGTGAACTACAATCATAAGTTTTCATTGTTTGTGGTTGGTAACATCCAAAGTAAAAGAAAATAAGGCTTCAGAATAGCCCATCCTCATTCTGTATGTTAGGACTCAAAAACTAAAAATCCACTCTTTGTGTTTTTTTTTTTTTTGTGTGTGTACACAGGTTATATTATTTTGGCAGTTTATTTCCTTATATGTTTTTGTCCTGAATAAACTAAGAGTATCAGTGCCCTAATGCTGCACCCCAAACTTCTAGAAAAAGAAGGATATATCAAGCCCAAAGACCAAAGAAGAGAGGAAATTAAAAAGATCAGAGCAGAAAGTAATGCAATTGAAACTAAGAAAACAATGCAAAGAATTAATGAATTGAAAAGTTGGTTCTTTGAAAGAATAAATAAGATTGATAACCCCCTAGCCAACCTTATCAAAAAAGGAAAGAAAAAACTCAAACTCATGCAATAAGGAACGAAAAGAATGAACTCTCTGCAGATCCTGTGGAAATACAGAAGATCATCAATACCTACTTGAAAAACTTTACTCTCATAGGAACAAAAACACAGAAAAAAATGGACAGATTCCTAGAAATATATGAATTACAAAAACTGGATCGAGAAAATACAAAACTCCTGAATAACCCGATATCAGTTAATCAAATTGAATGCATAATTAAACACACACACACACACACACACACACACACACACACAGAAAGGCCAGGTCCTGATGGATTCACATCTGAATTCTACATGAAATTTATAAATAATTTAAAACAATATTTCTCAAACTCTTTAATGAAACTAAAAGGAAAGGAATTCTCCCTAATTAATTCTGGGAGGCAAAAATTACTCTGATACTGAAACTAGAGAAAGACTCAACCAAAAAGAAAATTACACACCAACCTCTCTAATGACCATAGATGAAAAAATCCTCAATAAAATACTAGCAAACAGAATGCAGCAAGTTATCAAGATTATACACCACGACCAAGTGGGATTCATCCCAGGAATGCAGGGATGTTTCAACATACACGAATCAATAAATGTAATACACCATATATTGTCAGAGAAAAAGACAGAAATCACATGATCATCTAAATAGATGCAGAAAAAGCCTTTGATAAAGTCCAACATTCATTCAGGATAAAACCCCTAAAGAAAATCAGAATAGGTGGTCTTTACCTCAGTCTGATAAAATCCACCTATGACAAACCAACAGTCAACATCATATTAAATGGTCAAAAACTGAAAACTTTCCTTCTAAAATCAGGAACAAGACAAGACTGTCCACTAGCACCACTCCTATTTAATATAGTTCTGGAACATTAGCCAGAGAAATTACACAAGAGGGAGAAATAAAAGAAATAAAGACAGCAAGTGAAAAAGTGAAGCTATCATTATTCGCAGATGAAATGATTCTCCACAAAAAGACCCCCAAAACCCCAGCAGACTTCTACACTTAATAAGCAAATTCAGCAGCATAGCAGGGTACAAAGTCTATATTCAAAAGTCAATAGAATTCCTGTACACAAGCACAAACTCACTGAGAGAGAACTTAGGGAAACCACACCCTTCATAATAACATAAAAAAACGAAATACTTAGGAATCAATTTAACACAGGAAATAAAATATTTATGCATTACAGTACTCTGATAAAAGAAACTGAAGAATTCAGAAAATGGAAAAATATTCTTTGCTCATGGATAGGAAGAACTAACATAGCGAAAATGTCCATACTCCCAAAACTGTTATACAGATTTAATTCAATCCCAATAAAAAACCATAAGCACACATCACAAATATAAAAAAAAAATTCTAAAATTCATATGGAACCATAAGAGACCTAAAATAGCAAAGGCAATCCTGGGCAACAAAGGCAAGGCAGGAGGCATCATAATCCCAGACTTGAAATTTTGCTACAAAGCTGGTATAGTAAAATCAGCATGGTAATGACAAAAAGCAGACCTGAGGATCAATGGAACAGAACAGAAGATGCAGACATGATTACAAACACACTTAGTCACCTTGTCTTTGACAAAGGGGCCACATATGTTCACTGAAAGAAAACCTCTTCAATACGTGGCATTGGAAACACTGGCTTTCTATATGCCTAAGATTTAAACTAGACCCATGCCTATCACCATGCACTAAACTAAAGTCGAAAGTACTAAGATCTAAACTAAAGATTTAAGTATTAAGACAGAAACACTAAACATACTGGAAGAAAAGGTAGGTAGAAATGTCAAGGACATGGGGTAGGCCAAGAGATAATGAACAAAAACCAAACTGTGAGGGAAGTATTTCAAAGAATCAACTCGGATCTCATCTTATTAAAAAGTTTTTGCACATTGAATGAAATCACCAACAGAGTGAAAAGAAAACACACCGATTGGGAAAAGATTTTTGCTAAATGTCCCTCAAAGGACTTTTATCTAGAAAGTATAAATAATTGAAAAAAATCAGTCCCCCTCCGAATTTAAAGACCCAATTCAAAAATGGGCATCTGAGATGAATACACAATTCTCAGATGAAGAAATACAAGTGTAAATAAATATATGAAAAAATTTTCATCATTGGACATTCAAAAAGTGCAAATTAAAAGAACATGAGATATCATCTCACTTCACTCCAGGAAAAATGGTTAACATCAAGAAATTAACCAATGACAAATGTTGGTGGGGCTGTGGGGAAAAAGGAACCCTTCTCCATTGTTTATGGGAGTGCAGAGTGGTGCAACCACTGTGGAAATCAGTATTGAGATTCCTCAAAAAACAAGGATTAGAGATTCCATTTGACCCAGCTATTTCCCTTCTGGGTATTTTTGAGAAGAATTGAAAGCACTGTACCACAGCCATATATGTGCACCCATGTTTTTAGCAGCACAATCTGTAATAGCTCAATCTTGGAAAAAACCAAGTGCCCATCAACTGAGGAATGGATAAAAAAGATATGGTATTTTTATGTGATGGAATACTACTCAGCCATAAAGAACAATAGACTTGAGGATTTTATAGGTAAATCAATGCAACTAGAAATCACACTCATAAGTGAAACAAATCAGACTTGCACGCGTAAACTGCATTATCTCCACAGTGTAAGAAACTGAAAGACTAAATTTACAAAAGTTACAATAAATATATTAAAAGGGAAAGAAACTGTTCAAATGGAAATTACATCATTTGATAAATCTTACATGCTTGTATCTGGTAACCTGACAAATTACTATAAGGATAACAATATGCAATATAACAACCATTGTTAAATTCCTGTCATCTTGTTTTGAAATCATATATCACCATTGTTTTTGTTGTTGTCATTTTGCTTTTGTTATTATTTTTTAGTTGTTTGTTTGCTTCTTGATTTTTCTGGATTTTTCCTTTAAAATAATGTTTGATTATATTATGCCTGATGTATGTGCAGTTATTTTGAAGATAACAAGAGGTGTTATAAGGGGAAAAGGGGAATGAAGGAAGGGAAAAAGAAAAAGAACTAAATTTGTATATATGTATACATAAGATAGTTAAAATGACTATACTACTAAATGCATTAGTTATTGAAAAAGAACAGTTAATACTCATATGATTAGATCAATTTTATATGTCTATATCTGTTAATATAAACAACCCTTTTGAAGATAACAATATGCAATATTACAACCATTGTCAAATTCCTATCATCTCATTTTGTAAACCTGTAATATTACTGTATTGGATTTGTTGTTCTTGTTCATCTCTTTTGCCTTTTGTTTTTCTTTTCTGTCTTTATTGTCTTAAATAAAAAATTTTTTTAAAAATGAGTATCAGTGTCTATGAAAATCAAAATTTATCCAAGGATTAATAAAGACAAAATTCAAAGAACTAAAAATGAAAGTAAAGTAAAAGGGAATAAAACTATGGAAAAAAGGCTATATTCTTTCTAAGGGAATATTTATTCATTTCTAATTAATTTTTCTTTATATCTTTCAGGATCATAAATTTCATACATAACCATGGTGCCCTACTGCAATACAAAACACACTTTCATGTATTTCTTCTTGGAAATATGGAAAGATACATTATCATAGCAATGAGTTATCTAAGAATACATCCCTATGTGAATCCATACACCACATGTATGAGAGGCAGGGAGAGACAGAAATTAAGGAAAGAGAGTTAGAGAGAATTTATAATCTACATGAAAGATATTTTATTGTTTTGCTTCAATTTCAATAGAACATCTCTGCTTTTGTGCAACTTATATTAATGCAATTCGGCCATGTTTGCATGTATAGTTTAGCAAACAAGTTGTTTAGACACTGAAAAAGTTAAAAAGTTAAACAGGTTGTACTCTTCAAAAACAAAAAAGCAGGAAATGTTGCTTGGTCACTGTCCACTAAGCCAAAATTTACAAAAAACTTTTTCAAAAATCATACTACTGAATCAATGCTAAATTTGTAATGTCAATTACCTACTTATCCTTTACTCTGTGTCTGAAATATAGTTTATTTGATGAAAACCGTAAGGCCTTAATGCTTAGAAAGACTGAGAGTAGATAGAATTTCACCTCATATAAAATCTATTAGAAATAATTTCAAGCTATCACTCTTGACTCACTAAAAAGTACCACTTAAAAATTAAAGGTGTCATCTTTGTAATTGAACTGTTTATATTTTAATCTTGATTCAAACCTGATTTTGCCAGTAACTAAATATATAATGCTACCCAGTACTCAATGTGTTTAAGTCTCAATTTTGAAAAATATGAGTACCTCTCATATGGAGTTACTTTCAGCACTAAATGAGATAATACCTATGATTTGTCTAGCACTTTAGCTACAAATGCCACAGAAGAATTAGTTATTACAATTATTTAGAAGCTTAACCCTGGGCTATAAAGATCTGAATAAACACTAATGTCATTTCTAGCAGTTCAAGGATGCATCCTTGAAATATTCCTAGTCCCTCTTAAAGTGTCTGCTTGAGGCAATTCACGCCTACCCAAAGTCATACTGTTTGTCCAGCCCACCCCTTAAATATCAGTCTTACATCTATACATTGGTGGAATGACAACTGCTAAACTTAGTGTCAGAAAATCCAGGCAGTTTTCATACTGACCAACTCCCTTTTCCCAGTTTTTATAATTTTCCATTTTCCTGGGTCTGATACCCTAGTTGCTCTCTCTTTTCTCTTTCCTTACTTTAAGATGTTCAGTGACCTATGTGCAGATAGATGCTGAGTTCAGTTCATGAGGGAGTATTTTCTTCTATTTCAAAGGTTATTATTGATGAAAATCTGGTTACGTTCTGCTTTGTTTACCTTTGACATCCCTTATACTTCTCAGTAAATGGATCAATCCAATATTTGTCTCTTGACTTGTCCTGGCCCTGAATAAGGCTGGCCCAAGAAACCCAAGTCATTTGGTAGAAAGGAAATGGATATATGGTAAAAGGTACAGAGCTTCACCATTATTTCTCATTGTTGAAGGTTGTGTTCTTTCTAGCTTGGGTTCTGAACAACAAATAAGATGAATGTTGTGTACTGCAGGTGTGATGCCCAGAACCACAATGGAATTCAGTGCAAGGGATTAAAATTGGATGTTTTACAGTTATTTTTCCCATGGTCAGGCATAATCTGACAAATCTAACTAGGAAACTTCAAAAGCATTCTACCCTTAAGTATATGATTACATGCAGGAAATCAGCAATCCTTCTTGCCTGCTCGGCATATTCCTGCCCATCCTGTGAACTGCCTTCGTTTTTAAGGTCTTCACTTACCAAAGGACATAAGAAAATGGTACTTTTCCCCTCACCAAATGTTTCCCTAGCCATGCAAGAATTCAAAACCTTATTTTGAAAAGCCCAAGGGCACCACACAGCATTTATCCAGTGCTTTCATAAAGTTGGGCACAACAAAATATGTAATGTTTGTTAATCTATGAAAATTATTTCAGCTTACTTTCATGAGCAAGGCTAATTTTTAGCCACTAGCAGCATTTTTTAAAATATCCTATTAACAGTTACCCTGCTTCATAATTAAGCAAATGATTACAGAACAAAGAGATGTGCTGTGATCGAAGGAGGTATGGCGTAGTCTGAAGCACTGAAGAGGGTAACACATTTGCGTTACTCTAGTAAGTTCTCAAGAAGAAGAGGGAAAAAAAAGAAAGAGAAAAAGGAAAGTGTTTTCTTTTTCTAAAATGGGGTTGAAGGATCAGTCTTGGAGTATCTGTGATCAGCAGGATGACAGTTTTCAACCTTGAGATTCTAAAAATGCATCTTGCAAGGATAAAGTCTTTAAATTTAAAACAGATTTGGATTCGATTTTGTTTTTTATCATTAACTATATAGGAAATTAAGGATATTGCACATCTCCTCTAAATTTTTGTCTTGTTTCTTTATCTAAACTGTTGAAATAATCAGGTATATTTTATTAAAAATATTAAATTCCTCTTTATCAAAAACCAATGGTGGTCATAAGACAGGCTTCCCTTGGTGTTTTCTCAAACTGGCTGACCGCACAGACAATAGAAGGCAATGACTGGTTACCTTGACCCCTGAAGCACTCCAGATTAGACTCCTCCTCCTGATAGGCACGAAATGGGCCTTGACTGGTTTACATACTGTCTCATTCATAAAACGAGAATGTTAGTAGTTTGTAGCTCATATAGTCTGGGTGATATGAGTTAATGTGTGTGAACATTTGGAAGAAGGTCGTGATATTTTGAACATTCATCTTTAGAGTATGCATCTGCCCCACTTGTTGCTCCTTTTGCACCAGAGAGGTTGTGCATTTCAGCTGTACCTGCTTCTTTCTTGCCAAATTAATTATATATTTAATCACAATCTTCTGTGTGTATATTATATGCTATTTGTTTGTTTTATCTTTTTCCTTGTCATTGACAAAAGCTGGAATTTCTGAAACTTTATTAAAAAAAAAGAACACTTCCTTAAAATACAATTTCCTACATGCTACCACCTTGTATACTATTGTTTTCATGACCCAATTTCTTTAGAGATTTTTTTCACCACTTTCTCATCCTTCATTTCTCTTCAACCTGTTTACTAACACCTCTGCTTGGATAGTTCCTGAGTATAAGTCTGGTAAATATTTTCCATTGTTCATGCTGATGATGGTATGAAGAATTTGACATTATTATAAGTATTATTTCTAAAGAAAATAATATTATTTAAATCAGTATGAATAAAAATAATGGCATATACCCATGCTGAATTATACACTGATTTACCCACTATTACCCTTGTCCAACTCTCTTCTCAATTCCTTAGTGTATTCATTTCTTCTATTTAGTCTTCAATTGTTGGATTTATGTGTGGTTTGTACAGTATAAGCTTATATATCCTTTTCTACTTCAAGACCTTTAAGGAAATATTTATACCACACCAATGACTGCAATTGTCAGGCACAGGATTCCTTGTCACTTAATATGTAAAACTATGTCTACATCTCAGCACTTTGATTTTAATTCTATGTGAGTCTATATTTTTATGTCTCCATGTCCTAAAGGAAACTTTAAGTTTCAGGTTATTGGATCCCTTCTGAAAGATCTGTAACAACATTCATCCTACTGTACAAGCTAGAAAGCAGACAATGGTTCAAGACACTAATTTCTCTCCTCCCCCACACCAGTGGAATGTGTGCTGGACTGATTTTGCTTTATCAAAGCTCTCAAAGTTTTCATTTCTTGTCATATTCTCTGCCAATGTCCTAATCCAATCTAAAATAATCTCTTACTCAAATTAATGTAACAATCTGTTTAATGGTTCCAGTTGCCTTTTGCCTTTCAAATTCTTTCTCTGCAGCATAGAATATACAAAATACATTTAATAGTACAATTCTTAGTTTATCTTTTTCATTTATTCTTTTTTTCATTGGCTCTTTTACTTTAAGATTTACAATAAGGTATACAGTTATCTGGTCTCTATTCTTCACCTTTATCTTCCAACATTCTCCTAATATTTTTATCCACATCTACCTTTCTTCATTTTCACTTATGAACCATACTGCTCCTTGCCTCAGGCCACCTCCCAGTTCCCTCTAAAACAACCCTTTTGTCTTTTCTGTTTTGGTAGTTCACATCCAATCATTTAAATCTCAGTGAAAAGACCTCCTCCCTGGGGGATACTGAAGACATTTATCTAGAATAATTTAAGATTTTTCATTTGCAGTATACTGCATTTGTCCTTCATGAAAACTATCATATTGTTTTAGGGAGTGGTCAGGAAACTACACTGTAGTTTTTGATTACAGAAAATGGAGTCTATTTTACTCATTATTAAATTTCTAAAGTTTTTATGTGTTGATAAATAATAAATTCTACCATTAAATCCTAAAGTACTTGTTGATTCCAAGGTATAAAATACTACTCTGGGTTAACTTATTTCATATTAAAGAGCAACAACAACACAAACATAAGATTTAAAACAGGAAAGGCAAAATCCAATCATTTCACTTTTAGGTCTTTTTAAATGCAAGGTCAAAAACTGTCATGGAGATTGTATTACATGGAGGGCATTATATAGAAGAGATACTAGCAGCCAATAGTGGAGCAGAAAATTCACAAAACTACTAGGATAATACACTTACATATAATGCGTTCTGATATTTTTACAAACTTTTCTAATGTAAAATTGAACTGTCTTAGTAGCATACCCCTCATGATTTACTTCAGTGAAACCCCATTGGGCTTCAACTTGCTTTGTTTGGAAAATGATGACACAAATCCTTAAATAGGTTGGGGATGGAGACATCAAAAGAGTGATACCTATAATCTTAGCAGATCTCAGACTCTCAGAGGTTCAATTTGAGGTCAATAGCATCACCCTATTGCAGTACAAGCATTCAGATGACTTTAATAGTAGTTAACACTGAATTGTTATGGATAGTGGAATACAAGATTTGCAATTCCCTTGCTAAGGTACTAATTTACTCCAGACTATCTCTTTGATCTTTAGCAACTTAACAAAATCAAGACAAACTTTAATGGGCAAAAAACAATATAGGTTGGTATAGAAAATGTGACATAAGTAGAGAAAGAAGGAAACAAAGAAGATAAGCAGGAAGGAAGCTATACATTGGTTGATAAAATAACTAGCTACCCAGTGGATTCAAAAGAGAGGAAGGGTCATTGATAAAACTGGAATTGTTTTATGAATTTTACTAACCCTGTATACACACTGTCCTTAGCTATCTTTTGTAGACAAATATGATACAGTGTAGAAATTATCTATGCCATGCGAAATTGGAAGAAATACTTCAATTTTCTAAAACTTCTAATTTATCCTCCTTTACCCAGAATATTTAGATCACTTTTAATATCATGGTATGCTCAGTAAGATATATGACAACCTCCTTGATTTACTAGAAATTTGTCATTGTACTTGATGGTGGAGGCAAAAGAGAGGCTACTTGGAATCCATGTACAGTTTTGCCTTAGAGAGCTCAGAGAGTCTGCTTTTACTTAAAATCTCTCTGTGTTAGAGTATGTAAAAAGTAGCCGCAAATTGAAGCTTCTGTGAGTTTTTCTTGATAGACCAGGAAGCCAAAATAAAGGGGACAAAAGCAAGATGCATGTGCAGGAATTCACTTTAGGAGACAGGGGAAGGACAGGGAAAGATGGGGTGGTCGGCTGCATTACTGACCTTAGGGTTAATCTAAGTAATTAGAGTACAGGGAGGACAAAGAACAGAGCAGACAGTCAGTCCTTAAGGCAATGCGTTCTGATCCTACTTGGACTATTGCCCTGTAAGCTATCCTAGGATCTTTAACCTGCACTTCAGCGGTTTGGGCTGTGGTTCCAAAATCCATTATCTTTGTACTTCTACCTCAGACTTCTGTACAACATTCCCTCAGAAACTGAGTTGAATAACTCAGGACATGTTCTTCTATAAATCCCTCTGTATAATATGAATCTTTAAAGAAAAGTGGTAGGAAGACAGGAGATTTCCAATCAGTTCATAAAGTGAATAGCATGGTTTCTTGCAGATCTAATACTTGCTCAAAACAACAACAACAACAACAACAAAAAATCAAATTAATGTGAGGCTATAACTAAATATTTCACCCTCTTAAAGATGATTTTATTTTCTAATTTTCTAGCTGCTTTTAGCTTCTTGCAACATATATAGTGTGTGTATGTATGTATTCATAATTCCTTAAATTTTCTAGTTCATTGGTAGATGAATTCTTTAAGTCAATAATCTCAGAAAAAAGTATTGCATAGAAAAGTTCACAGGCTAGAATCTCTCCAGTTACATCAGTGAACTGAAATTTTGTGAGAAAAGCCTATATTCATTCTGGACAAAGTATTGTTCTAATTAAAATAAAATGTGAATTTAATTTATTGTATAGAACATTGTGTCAATGTGTTAATAGATTCTCAAGTTTCTTTTTCTTTTATTCTTTTTTTTATTTAAGGGAAAAAAAGACA
Organism: Dasyprocta punctata; assembly: GCA_004363535.1. Taxonomy (NCBI): domain Eukaryota; kingdom Metazoa; phylum Chordata; class Mammalia; order Rodentia; family Dasyproctidae; genus Dasyprocta; species Dasyprocta punctata. The sequence continues at coordinate 110,750 of RJWM01002012.1, read as the reverse complement.
TAAGAAAGACAAAAAGCAATAATCCTAATACTGAACTCACCTGAGGCAAGAAACAAATTATACATTTTGGAACAAGGATAGTATTTTGCCTCTAGAGTCATAAACTCTTTATTGTCAAAGGACAATTTTTCTTTACTATTTAAGTATTAAAGTGTAAGTATTTGGTCCACTGACTTAATTCCCAAGTCTTACTGAATTTCAGGGATCTATTATTTTCTCCCTGGAAATTATAATTACACTAGCTGCTGATATTCTTGTGTTATTGTTGCATCTTCAGCTTTAATTATGTTCTTGACTGGACAACCTGGTTCTAGTGTATGAAGGTAGACCCCAAGTTACTTTGACACCGAACAGAGAGGCAAAAAAATCTAGGTCAGTCCAGAGAGCTATTTACTGACTTACAGGCTGAATGATGGTCCTAAACACACACACACACACACACACACACACACACACACACACACACAAGGTGTTGAGTCAGAAGCAGGTTAGGAAAGAACTCATTCTGCTGAGGTTATTTTAAGATAATTTTTGAAGAGACAAGTTCTTCTCTCAAGCCAGAGACTACAAAGCCCATTTCTTATGGTTTGTATCTAGATGCTTCCCCAAAGCTTTGTGTGGCTGTAGGTAGAGAGTTTTGATGATGGCTGGGTTAGGATGTGTAAATACGGATTAAGGGTGTAATGCTTGGATTAAGGGTGTGCCATCCTGGGTAAGGGTGGCACCAATCACTAGGTTTACAGCCTGGGTAGAATATAAAGAGAGAGAGAGGGAAGGCTGCTTCTTGCCTTCCTCCTGACACACCATGGACTACTTCTCCTCTGTGAGGCCCCTGTGCCATTTTGCCCTGCCTTATACCCAGATGATTAGCAACTAAAACCCCTGAGCTGAAACAAGTCTTTCCTCTTTTAACTGTAGGTTTTGGGTATTTTGTTTCAGCAACAAGAAAATTAATTAAGACACCTTGTCATGGCTGTTGTGGTTTTATTGATTATAGTGTTCTAGGGAAGGATGTGGAGAATACAACTAGGATTACTCAGAGATAACCATGGCAGATATGACTCAAGATAGCTATAGTCATTCAAGCTGAATAACAACTTATCACCATATTTTTATCTATCTATTTATCTATCTATCTATCTATCTAACTCTTTTCATCTAACAGTCTTGGTATTAATTAATCAAAACTAAATTTCTCTATTTATTGAAAATATGATGCATTTAGAAAGATGTATAAATATTCTCTGAGTTCACCATAACCTCGTTTAATAATTCCAGATAGGTATCTTTAGACCATAGTTAACAGAGATTGATCAATCTAAAAATGTATCCAACTTGAGCCACTAATTTATTTTTTGGTAAGATTAGTAAAACTTTGATACTACCACTTCCCATCTATGAAATGTATGATACACTTCTGAAGCAATTCATCTCTTACCACTTATAATTTGTTTCCTTCAGGCAAAATTCTTACCAGATATGTGGCACAAATTTCTCTTCTCTCTCATGCACTTAATTACAATGCCTATAACAATAGCATTTATTACTGCATAAAGGTTAAAAATTATATTACATGTTAATGAAGCCATGCAAAAGTGCAGCTATCATCTCTTTCACTAATTTCTAAATTAGGTGATGATTTTCTCTTCGTAGCTGAATGTCATTGAAAATTAGCCGAACATAGCACATTACACAATGGAAGTCCAGTTTATTTCCTAATTGAGAAAGATGACTTCCCCTAAATTTGACTGGCAGTTATTTTCCTTTAATTCAACCAAGTTGTTTCTGGTTATTTTCTGATGTTCTTGTAATTTCTAGACAATGTGTATTAACAAAAAATCTTCTGTCTTAGTTACCTTTTACTCGTTGCTGAGACAAAATACTTGATGCCCAAAATTAGGGAAGGAAAGGTTTATCTCTTACAGTTCTTGGAGTTTCAGGCCATACTTAGTTGGCTCCAAGGCAGCATGGCATGGCAGGGAAGCCATTCATGGGGGCTGCCAAACAGCAAGGTGAACCAGTGAGAGGTAGAGAAAGATGCGCCTTCCCCTTGCCCTTACACTGTAAGTCTGCTCCATCCCTGGAGCACTCAGATCATCAATCCCAGCGCTAGACAACAAACCAATCATGAATGCCAGACTCATCCCCATCCAGATTACATGAGGACTTGGGGGGGCTCAGGATCTAACCCATACATTCCACTCCTGGCCCCCCAAGGACCCATGTATATCCTTTATACAAAAGGCATTTAGTCCATTTCCAAGAGTTGCCACAGTCCTAGCAGTCTCAGCACTGCTGAAAAGTCCAAGTCCCAAATCTCCTCTGAGATCTATGGCAAATTCTTAACTATAACCCCTTGTACAAATTAAAACAAGTTAAGCACTTTCAAAATGCAAAGGCACAAGATAAACATTACCATTCCAAAAGGGGGAATACAAACCATTGGAACCAAAGCAAGTCCAAAATCCAGAAGGAAAAACTAAGTTTTGGAGTTCTATGCTCAGTATCTGAAGCAATCTGGTTGCAAGCTCCAAAAGGCTTCAATTATTCTACCCCCATGGCACTTCCAGGAACTCCATTTTTCATAGTTTCTCTCTTAACCTCATTCTGTTTGATTGTTGCAGCTTTTCTTGGACAATTCACATTCCTGGCTTTTCAAACTTCTGGGTTTTCTACTGTAGCCTTGGCTTCACACTTACATCTTTACATATTTCCTTGCACTTAAAAGCAATGCCACATGGATGCCACAAAGGTCTTCTGCCAACTGGAGCGGTAGACAGGGTTTCCTCTCTCTTGGCTGTAGAGATCAAGTGCTTGTATCACTGAGCTCTGTGAACCTGATTGTGATGAACAGCTTCCCTATGCTGCCACAATTCTGGAATCTAGTGTGGTTGCCACCATTTTGCGACCTCCTGTGGCCTCTGTCACCACTCTGGAACATGGCTGTCTGCGACATTTTCCTCTGAGCAAATTCTTTCATGTTTGCCAGCTTGAGGCTGCAAAGGGTGGAAGTCAGTTATTTCCTGGAATGCCCCCATGCCATCTTTTTTATTTCTTTGTTCCTCCTCAGCAATTGAGGTCTCAGCTCTATTTTTACAGTCCACAACTCTCTGGCCAAACTCACAACATTTTAAATCACCATGCTGGGCTCTTTGCTCTTGATTCACAACATAAATCTGGCTAAAATCCTCCAACAATAGCCAGGCCACTGTTTCAATATATGGCTGCCTTGAAATTTCTCTTGCCAGATTAATCAATCAGTCCATCACCCTTAATCTCAGTCATAGGCAAAGTGTCTGGGCACAAACAAAATACAGATAAACTTTCTGCCAAGCCTTAACACACATCATGTGGCATTCAACAACCAATGCAGTCCTCCTTCCCAGCAGAAACCTCCTGAGCCTGATCTTTACTAGTAGGCTTTTTAACAACCTTCTAGTCTTCTGAGCTCTGGCCAGAATCTCCCATATAGAACAGCCTAAGCTGTTCCAGCACCACTCTTTCAGGTGACATCTCCAAACCTTTCCAAATGCTTCCCACAAGTCATTTTCAAAGGCTCTTGAACCACATGATCAGGAATAGTCACATTAATGGCCCCACACCTAGTACCAAATTCTGTCTTAGTTACTCTTTACTCATTGCTGAGACAAAATACTTGACGCCAAAATTAGGGAAGGAAAGGTTTATTTCTTATAGTTCTTGGGGGTTTCAGTGCATACTTAGTTGGTTTCAAGGCAGCATGGCATGGTGGGGCAGCCATTCACAGCAGCTGCCAAACAGCAAGGTGAACTGTGAGAGAGAGAAAGATGTGCCTTCCTCTTCCCCATACACTCCACCCGTGGGAGTGTGCAGCACTCACATATCACCAATCCCAGCACTAGACTACAAACCAATCATGAATGCCAGACTCAGCCCCATCCAGATTGCATGAGGCCTTGAAAGAATACAGGATCAAACCCATGCATCTTCAAAACTACCACTTAGCAAATAATAATTGTATTTTTAAAAGTGATCTTATAGATAGATAAGTTTGTTAATGGCTCTCATGTTCTCTGCCTTTTTTTGATGTGATAAAAATTCTCACTGACTTCTTTCCTTCAGTGATACTCAGTAAAACTCATTTTCATTCTAAGAAAGTAAAAATTGTGGGTATTTCTAGATACATGAAATTAAGGGACAATGGATTTGTAACATTTAAATTTCACTGTACTCATTCATAAATCAGTATGCATTACTAAATTTTTACTCAGAAATATTACATTACCATACAACACATACTTCTTGTTTTAAAGAAGATATATTGGTCTCTTCCTTAACATTATAATTAATCTATATCTAATAATTTTGAAGTTTTCTTGAATTAGTTTTGTTTTGGTAGAAAAAGTCATCTTCAAATCTTCAATGTTTTGCACTATAATTTTTATTGAGCTTTACACCAGTATTTATGACAATATCAGTTCTTCATCATGTTATGGTGAGAGTGCCTATGGCTTTGTCTTCTTGATTTGCTTTATTTTCAATTCTGGCATATAGTCACATTCCACTTCTCTTTGCTTAATCCTAAAAACTTCTTGGAAGAATAGCTATAATGGCAGTTAGCTATTTCACTGTCAAAAAAGTATGTCATTTATGCAAATCATGCAGACTGACACTTCAATGAAAATCATAACAATACGGGATACAGTCTATGATATAAGTGTCCTACATCTGATTTTTCCAGTTTTATCTTAATTTACACTATATTTATTTTTTTCATCTAACTATAGCTGTCATTTGCTCTCAAAATTGTCCTATTTTGATCAATGAATTGCCTGGTTACCCTATTTATTGTAGATACAGTACCTAATTAAAAGCTGGATTTAACCTGAAGTTCTTTTTGGGAGTCTGAGGGCATGCATGTTTCTTCTTAGACTTACCTAGAAGAATACTGACTAACTTAAAATTTTCCATGTCAGAGAAAACATATTATGTAGTTGCTCCACCCATCTAGAAGTTTCCCATTGGATTTCATTATTTATTTTTTCAACCCTCAGAGATTATTGTCAATACCTAGGTGAGTAATTTCAGTTTGCTTCATTCTAGACCAGTACTTAGAGGACTAGACCATTTTTATTGCTATTTTTTAACACATCTTTTAATTTCTTTTTATATGGGTATTACTTATTCTAAAATCTCATTTTTTCAGGATCCTGTCTTACCTTTAACTAGTGGTGACTTCTAACTTAGTCAAAATTTAAGTATACAGACACACACCTACATATACATTCTCTAAAGAACAGTTTTCATTGCCCTTAAAATTCTTATATACGTGGTGCTGTTGAGAAAAAATAGATTAAAAATATCCTTTTTCTTCAACTTGCTGAATACTGTACAACAATTATTGGAGCAAATCCTGACCAATTCCCAAATTCTACCACCTCTGCTCCAAAAAACCAGCCATATCCATCTGTTTCTCATATAAATAAGAGAATGCACCAAAATAAGATTCAGCTATGTGAGAAGAACTAGCAGAGTGAGCCAAAGAGACACAGTAAGGAAAGCAGATTGGGAATGAAGGCTGGGATACCAGAATACAGTATTAATGATGGTGGAAACCTGACAATGGGAGACTTTATTCTGGGGAAAGAGGAAAACAAAAAAATGTGGACACAGAAATAATGGTTGACATATGTTATGTATTAAATTCCTTTGATATCCCGTAAGAGACTGAAGTAACAAAGAATTTCTTTACTTAAGCATGTAAGAAGTTACTCACCTTGTCACGTTTTTGTGTATATTTCTCAGCCTATAGTTTGAATCACATGAACGGTTAGATCATGGTATTATAATTTTTTGTCACTTGTCTTATGAAATTTAACACATTCTAGATACAAATTTTGGGACCCAATTTCAAGAATGTGGAAAGTTCCCACGTAAGTAATATCAGGTCTCTGAATTACACCCCCATCCAACCAGGAAAGGAAAACCTCCCCCAAATGTAAACTGTTATTCACACCTGAGGCGGGAGCATGCCATTCAACAGGAAACCAACAGCTGTCCCCACACAGCTCAATCTGCAAAGAGCTGGTTCCATGAAAAACCACAAGAGCAATGCTGTGCCTGCCAGCATTCCCCATACTCAACACTGCCCTTTCTATCATTTGGACTAAGATCCCCTACTCAGGGACCCAAAATTTTGTAACCCCTCAGCAATACCTCCCTCCCCTACCTAAAATCTCCTATACATGCCCTCACCCCTTCCTGAGGGTTAATGGTCTTTTCCCCATTGGCCTGAGAGCCCTTGGTTGGCAATAATGTCTTCAAATGTGGCTTCAACTTTGCCTGCCTCAGTGGTCCAGTTGCACCTCAGTTTACCCTAACAAGCAATACCATTATTAAAATACATAGCAGTTAATATGTCCACAACAGTCACCCACAGTCTGAGTTTCCAAAACCTACTCTTATAATAGGAATTGATTTTTGAAAAAAATTAAATGTTTATTAGTACATAATGGTTACATCTATCATGGAGAGTTTGTATTTGTGCATAATGAATGCTAATTCATTTTATTTCCCTTTTTTTAATCTCAACAAATGAGCATAATTCTGAAGTTGAATATGGAGTCCAGATATCTTTCCAATGTACTGGTTTCAATATCTTTGGCTATATACCCAGAAGTAGGTTTGCTGGATCATCTATTGTTTTCTTGATTTCTCAAAAAAACACGAAATATTTTTTCAAATGGCTATACATCTCATGGGTCCACACCCTTGCAAATATTTGTTACATCGCAGTCTTGTTCTTTTGAGACTAACTATTGTGACAGATGTGATATTCTACCTTACTGTGGTTCAATTTACAATTTCAGGATGATTAGTAATGCTAAAAATTTTTACATATCTATTTTGGTCACTCATATATGTAATTTTAAAAAAACATATGTGCAGACATTTTGTCCATATTTTAATCAGGTTGCTATCTTGCTATGAATTCAAGAATTCCTTAAATGTTTTGCATATTGTCCCCATATCAGATATACAGTCAAATATTTTCTCTCAATCTGTGTGTTGTCTCCTCACTCTGCTCTTTGCTGTGCAAAAGGTTTTTCCTCTGATGTGAATCTACTTGTCTTTTTACTTTTCTGCCTATACTTTTTAGCTTATCCAAAAAATCATTTTTAGACAAATGTTGTGGAGAATCTGTTGCATTTTTAATTTTTTTTTTTCGGTACTGGGGATTGAACTCAGAACCTCACACTTGCAAGGCAGGCACTGTGCTACTGAGCCATATCCCTGTCCCTTCTCTTGCATTTTTTTTTTTTTTTTTTTTTTTTTTTTTTTTTTTTTTTTTTTTTTTTTTTTTTTTTTTTTTTTTTTTTTTTTTTTTTTTTTTTTTTTTTTTTTTTTTTTTTTTTTTTTTTT